>KN497026.1:7461-31248 GCA_000787155.1 Scartelaos histophorus | reverse complement strand
TCCCTATTTCATCTCGTCTATCCCTATGACTGCTTCCATCACAGAGTGAAAAAACCCCACTTTGCACCACCTCAGCCCCTGCAGCCAGACTTGTGATCCACAGAGTGATGAGGCATCTAAACAATGGAGCCTTTGGGAGACACCCACATGCATCACCTCTTCCTGGAAAAGAAGCTTTAAAACAAGGTGATGGTTACAGTGTCAATGCTTAGGCATTCATAAGAAGCTGAGAGTTGTGTTATTCAACCAGATACTATGCTGTTCTAAGTGTTTCGTCATTCAGTTTTTACTACTATTGAGTCCCTGAAATGTTTTGTTTTCAAAACTTTCAAGGAAGGAACTTTAAGATGATGATAAAATCAAAAGTCAAAAGAAGTGAAATAACTCTAAACTAAAACTAAACTAAGCTAAGCTGAACTAATGGCAGCCTTGAGGCGGCAACAAGGAAAGCGTCTAAGGCCAAAGAGTGAGGCAAGTCCTAAGAACCCAGCTCAATGGCAAGAACAAGGCCCAGGCAATAAACAGCTACGCCCTGCCAGTGATCAGACCCAGCAGGAATCAGATACCTGCAGGAATCATAAGCTGGCCAAAGGAGGAGATACAGACCACAGATGTTAAGATACGAAAGCTCCTGACCATGCATGGAGGGTTCCATCCCGAATCCACCACCCTGAGACTGTACGCGAGCCGGAAGGAAGGAGGCCGAGGACTAGTGAGTGTGGCGACCACTGTCCAGGATGAAACATCCAAGCTCCATAAGTACATCAGCGAAAAAGCCCCAACAGATGACGTACTCAGAGAATGTCTCAGACAGTGGGGTTCAGAGGAAGAAGAAGTGCTGGAGGGACCATCATGGCAGGACAAGCCCCTACATGGGGAGTACAACTGAAACATAACTGACATCAAGAAGTGGCTGACATCAAGAAGTCCTACCAATGGCTTGAGAGGGCTTATAATTTGTAATTTACCAAGCTTGGGTCTTTTTAGAAAAAAAAAAAACAAAAAACAAAAAACCTTTCACAGAATGAGATCACAGAATTCCACGTTGTTACTTTAAATAGGTGATTTATGACTATAATGCGGCCTTCTAAAAATATGCTAATTATCTGGTAAGCAGCACTTTTGTGAAAGACTTTCAGAAATGCAAACTTGTTAAACATTTAGCAGAGGAGGAAGTCATTTTTCTTCTAAACCATAACGCATTAGTCTGTCTGACACTGATTATCGCACAATAACACGCATCATGATTAGTTGCAGACAGTACACAGCAGACTTTGACCTCAAGAGCTGCTTATACGATATATCTGTACTGGGACAAAACAGACAAAAGGTTTTTGTTTAGATATATGGGAAGAAATTGGGTATAGGCAACAGCCCCATATGAAGGTATTTGCATTGCAGTATAAATGGTCAAAGTTCATGTTTTTGCCCATGGTTTACTATATTTATTTTAACTACTAATGCTGCCTGGCCATGTTGCAAGGAAAGTTTTTTTAGTGTAGTGCTGTGGTAATAAAACAAACAGAAGGTGTCGGGTGTATTTGCTGAATAAATACTTGAGGCCTCCACTGGCCCATCCATTGACTCCATCTGGGAGTGTAGGTGACTTCCAAGTTGTTTACATACCTCATGATTTATGCAGCGCCTCTCTTGTGCTGTCCCTGGAAAGCCCCTGGACTCATAGGTGATACAGTGCTCTCCTCACCTCAGCTCACTCTGAACCTGGTCACATCCTTTTAATTTCACTTCCATCGCCAGCCTTCACTGTCGCCTGCTGTAATGTGTCGCTGCCTTGGCCATTAACCTTGTATCTGTGGAAGACCGCAGCTTGTTAGTCCTAGTGTCATTTAATTCTAATATAATTGGGCCAACAAGACATCTTATAAATGCCAACTAATCACTACTAATAAATGGTGTGCAGTAGTTACATTTCAGTATTTAAAAGTTAATAGATCATCGGAGCGGGAGGTTAAGCACTGGCCAGGAGGGTGACACTTCACTCATCTCACCAGCACCAGTTAAAGAATGAGGCAGTACAGACATTTATCATAGAAATGTTATTAACAAATAAAACTTCCATGCAAACCAAGTGTGATAGCAGCAAGAAAATATCACATTAATATGTAAAATGTTTCCTTCAGGATTTTTCTAGTGTGGCAATAATGAAATATTCAGACATGTCATAGTCTGTTGGAGTTCGTCTATCTTAGATAATGTTAAAGGTACAGTCCAGGCAATGCAAACCATGAAGACAAGAGGGTGGTGGGCTCTTTACCAGAAGAGTTACATGGTGCATCTTTAAATACATTTTTGACAAAGTATCCTTGATGTTCCTAAGCACATTTCAAGAGAAAATCTTTCAAACAATTTCTTAGATAATTAAGTCACTCGTACACAGTGAATAATCTTTTAACTTTTCTTGGAACAATTCCTCCAAACTGAAACAAAATGTAATGGTCCAGAACAATACTTGGAAATTAATCTTCTGTCTTCATCTTCATCAATTCCATATCTCTTCCACCTTCTCCCTTTTACCCAGAATCCACTTGTTTGTAACTCCAGTTTGATAAAACGTTGGCCGATTGCTGCTATCTTTGGTCTATTAGTGCCTCAATCCATTTGTTTTTGAGTACTAGGAATGTTATATCTAAACAACATAGCATCTGACCCTACCTCTTTCCCATCTAAGGCTTCTGGCTCCATCCTACTCCTCGCATTCCACTCTACATACATGAACCATGTCCCAGCTGATGCATTGTATGTCTATGTGTGCATAATGTCTGAAGGATTGCTTTTCTGTGCCATTCACCCCCCGGACCCCACGACAATGCTTCCCTTATACGCACATAACACAAAGACCCACATGTGCTAAGTTGCTACGCACAGAAGATGTGTCAAGCACAACAATCGCTAGATAGCATCTCGTCATCACTGTCATACAAGGATATTGCACACATGAAAGAATGGGTTATTTGATGTGCGAACATGAGTAAAAGTTAAGACATGATGTTGTTTGGTTCTGGTCTGTCCCTCATGGTTGGATGCGTTTTATACTTCGGCCACGGTCGCTGAAGAAACCCATTCACATAGGAGAAGATGACTAGAGGAGTGGAGAGGGCCGGCGTGCCAGGCATTCCACAGTACACAGTGGACACATTATTATGACATTTACAAGGCCAAACTGGATAGATACAGTGTGATACGTGTGTGAGAAAAGGTTATCCGCTCAGTGTGACTGCAGAGGGATGAGCACACAGGGCAGGCTGCACAGAGATAGTGAGAAAATTGGTTAAAATAACAACGCAGTGATTAAGTAAGAGGTGTAGAATTGAGCAAAACCTTTTTGGGCATATAACCTGAAATAATTATTATTATCATTTTATAATTTTGTGGCAATATTAAATTGGTACACGGCTGACAGCCCTCTCCACTGTATTACTTATACTTCACTAGTGAAACTTTAAATTGTCCGACTCCTCATATTTTGAATTTATCCCTTTTCTTCTATGAGATGTTATTGCTTTACCTGGAATGTTCCACAGTATTGCATTAAACAGCTATCATTTATTCATCTGGGCACAAGAAAGAGACAAAGTTATGGGTTAGATGGTTGGAGAGTTTGGCCTTCTGAAAGCCAATAGTAGTTTAAGAACACCTGTAATAACTTACCTCAAAAAAGGTAAGTTATTATAATACTATATTACACCAAATACATTTTACTGTATTTAAGTCTTAATTTACCCTTGTCTTTTCCACAATCCCTTTACAAGGCCAAGTGTATGTTTACTTATATGTGAACTAACGTGCTCCGCTAGTTTAGCATCAACACAGCCTGCTGACACGCATTCCAATGTTCCCAAGTCTCGCAAAATCAATTACGCTGATTGGTCGCAGTGAAGATCAATTTGCAGCACGGAACACTGAGAGTCCTTTGCCGTCCATAACTCCAAATTTGTCGTCTTAACAGCTGTTACAAAGAATGTGTGTGGGAGTCAGCGATCAGGTGGAATGTGCATGATCATCACATTGACATATTTTGCTGCTGCTGGTATGTTGTTGACAAGCGGAAGTGAACAACAAATCCAGTCAGAATGCCACGTAGAGACAGCGTGACACGCAGTTAGCCAAGATGCTCGTCCCAGGTCTCCAGTAAATCAGTGGGTCCCAGATTCACGCCAGTTCAACACTAGCGAGCACATGAAACTTTAATTCACAATTGAACTTAGGGCTGCCATGATAATTGCTATATTGACATATGATTCCATAAATTATAAAGGGAACAATTTTTTCATTTTTATACAGTATATCACTTTTCCACCAATATGACACTCCCTTCAGCCATTAAGAATTGTGGGAATCGCACTGCTAAACTGTGGGTCAATAGACAAACACTTATTCTTTGTACTAGTGAGGAAATGTTAGGTCAAATGTTTAGTTTTCGGTGCTATTTGAGCAGTAGAGTTGAATAAATAACTTTTCATTTTATTATTTATAATACTTTTTGGGATAATTCTGCTTAAGGTTTTATGTGTTCGTGTCAGTCTCATATTTGATTCAGTAATCCCGTATATTGCACTTTAAAATGTGTTATTACAACAGGCCTGATTGTACAACCCATGATCCTACAATGTCCATTTTACTGAAGAGAGTCTAAGGAACAAAACTGGGAACTGGAGATTAAACCTAGACAAGAACTAGGACTAGAACAGGATCAAACCACCATGACTAAAACAAGACTAAATTGAGTCCAAACCAGAACCAAACCAAGACACAAACACAACTTAAAGGTTAATGCTTTGCTTGTAATATTTCCCATTATGGCACTAAACTCATCTCTGCGGAGTCACCAGGTCAAGTTATTGGAAGTTATGGGTCAGATGAGTGAAGAAACAAGACTGACCACTGTTAAGAATGCCTGTGTTTCCATTTAGTTTTCTAACAATACTTTCCTGTTATTGGAGAAATGCCAACATAATTAAATGCTATAAATGATTGCTATGCTTAATGTCAAATAATATATGGAAGATTCTAGATAAAACAATAACATTTTTATGGAGACAGGCAGACAAAAAGTTACTCGGTGCACCTTTAGGTATAGATGTGCCACTGCCACCTGTTACATTCTTTTCACAAAGAAATGTAAATCAAATGCTAACAGATGCCAAGATAAATTAAGCCTGCATATACAAAGCAAAACAACAGAGTAAGTCTTACTCATACTGAAAACAAAAGCAATAGTGCTGTACTGGAAATCTCCCTCATTGAGAAACAAGAACGTTGGAAAGCTACTTTCATAGAGTAAATGTCACAATATTATGATTAATCTGTATTTATGACATCATGAAAGAAACTCAAAGAGACGTACTAGTACTAAATAGGTCACTGATAGGTGAATCATGGTGAAAATATAATATCGACACTTTCCTAAAATAATCGCATAAGTCATTTTTTCAGGTTTTTCAGGAAACACAAAAAACTCTCCCCAAAATTAAAACTATGGCATAAATTATGGCAAAGTAAACTTAGGCAAAAAGTGACTTAGGCGATTATTTTAGGAAGGTGACGATATGCGGTTAAACTTCATAGTAAGTAATAGTTTAACTGTGTTCAAAGTAATATTTAAAGGTAAAAATGTTGCTTTTATGCATGTAAAACGTTGAAACTGTAGAACTGTTTTCTTTGCTGGGGGTCTAGTGAATAAGCAATGCAATTTCGGGACAATGCTATGATTGGCTGAAACGGGGTAAACTTTCCTTCTCTGTGGACACTGATTGGTCCGCGTCTCGCAGAGCCCGCCTACGGGTGGCGCCTTGAACCTGCTCTATGTTGAAGCGTTGCGCTCAACCAGTGTCGGGTTTAGAGGGTCTCTCTCTACCAGGGTGACAAGTCCGAGCCGGGGAGCCGCCGAGGGAAGGACCTGTCTTTTGAACCAAACACACGGGCTACTTTGGGCTTTTCACCGCCGGATACGTAACTTACACTGGAGTTGGATTAATTTGCACCACTCTTTTTTAGTTTTTATTTTTCATTTGCTTTAGAAGACACGCTAAAACTCACCGAAGACAATGGGGTCCCAGTCATCCAAAGGAGAGGTAGCCACGGAGGCAAACGCTGCTGCCGCTGATGCTGCAGCTGTCAAAACCAATGGACAGGTAATTACACACGTATGACTTCATTACGATGGCAGAAAAATCGCCCTATTGAACCCGAGACTGATTTTTATTTTTTGTTTGTGGCATTTGACTTGATTTAACAGCATGTTCACTGTTGAATGTTAGTTTGAGAGACAGGTGGGCTTGAGCATCACTTTGTGCTTGTGCGCAACGCTCAGAAGAAATAGCCCAAAGAAACACTTGTGGGCTGCTTGGTGATTTTATGCACCAGGCAAATGTAAGCTCCACCCGATCTGTCATTTATGAGCGAGGTTTAGAAGTGTGCACAGCGTGTTTGATAGTGGCATGAATAAAAGGGGGAGGGGGGCACTTCAGGCGCACGTAGGCAGTCTGCTACTCCTCCCTGCAAAAAAATGTGTTTTTTTAATCGTCGTCTGCCCCATTTTTAATTGGCTTTATGTCATCATAAATATGCAAATGTAGGGCTACAAAAATGTAAGTCACACATACACAAATTCTCTTCAAATTGAAACATAATGGTTGCATTGCCAATTTTGATTTACATTGGTGATTTACATTGGCCCGTCAGAAATAAACGAACTGTGCCAATTTAGAGCTTGTACTTACGTGAGTGTATTCTGAGTAAAGACCTGTAGCTGGTTTGATACTGTAGAATTTCTTTGAAATTGTCATTCTTCCATCGATTAGCTCAAGTCTTTGTTGCACCGTCTGTCTGGTACACGGTGCGTTTTGTAGGGAGCTACCGCCGCCTATCGTTCGATGACGACACTGCAAGGCGTCGCCTCTCGCAGGCGACACGGTAGTTAATTGATGAGCACGACGACGCTCAAGACGTAGTAAATGGGGAAACGATGTCTTAATCTCTGTTTTAACATCCGTGAATGTATCTAACAATTTTGTTCTTAAGAATTATGACGAGAAATTAATTAAATGCAAAATGCATTTTGGTGACAGCTTTATTCTTTGCTTTTTTCCAGGAGAATGGACACGTGAAATCAAACGGAGATGTCTCCAAGGCCGATGGTGAAGCCGCTGCCACCAACGGCTCTGCTGATGCAGCCAAGGAGCCCGAGGCTGGTGCAGGGGGTGATGCCATCGAACCTGCACCTGCTGCAGACGGAGAGGCTGCCAAAGCTGAGGGTGAAGGAGCTACTAAAGAAACCCCCAAGAAGAAGAAGAAGAAGTTCTCCCTCAAGAAGTCATTCAACTTCAAGATCAACCTGAAGAAGAAGAAGAGCGATGCAGTGAAAGAGGAGGCGGCTGCTGCTCCAGAGGAGAAAAAAGAAGAGGCAGCTGCAGAGGAGAAGAAGGAGGAGGTGAAGGAGGAGGCTGCAGAGGCTCCTGCTGCTGCAGCAGCTGAGGCTCCTAAGGCCGAGGAGGCTCCTAAGGCCGAGGAGGCTCCTAAAGAGGAGCCTAAAGAGGCAGCTGCTCCCGCTGCCGAGCCCACAAAACCCACAGAGGAGAGCAGCTCGACCCCCGCTCCCTCTGAAAAGAAAGAGTGATTGTACCTTCAGCTCACTATGAACTGGGTGAACTGTTTTTCAAGAGAGAGAGAGAAAATTTAAGAGTATATATATATTTATATATATGTGTATATGTATACATATGTATATGGATATATGTATATGTAAATATATACACATGTATGTGAGAGACTCCTTCGACGTGCCACTTTTCGTCAAGATAACAAGACGACAGACTAGATTCACTAGATCACTTCCCTGGTTACTGCCGACATCTGGACCTGGCTGAGTTTAGGCTGTGGGATGGTCGCTCTGGAGAATGGATTTTAAAGGCTGGAACGCGAGATATTGACACCATGAAGTTTGAAAGAGGACTGAAGGATGTTGACACAAATCAGAACATCTTTTCCTTAAAATCTGTGACTAAGATGCTCCGTGCTGAAGGAATGAAGCTTACCATGATAGTAGGACACCACCACTTGAATGACTGTTAAATAACTAAAAATGAAATCCGAAATTAAGAGACTTGCCAACTTTTTACATTCCTATATTTTAACCCAAATTTGAAGTATTTTGTGGTGTATTATAGAGGACCATCTTAAAGATTCAGAGAAGCTATGTCTTGTTTGTTTAAAGTAAAAAAAATTGATTTTTACCTTACTATAAAAGAAGAACACTTAAGCTTGCTATGTTCACTGTTGCGGTTTGATATGAAGCAGAGTTGTTTATCTGTCGTGTGTGAGCCTGAATCTGCTTTGTCTCTGTAAATACATTGGATTGATTTCTGTTCTTTATTTTGCTAATGTTGACAGATGTTACTGGTTTTATTGTAAAGTTGATAATGGTAAATAAATGTTGGTTACCTGCCACTTTATGTCTCTGGTTATTGGTGTTATCAAGTTGTAGTCAGAACCTAAAACAAAGCTCAAATAAGTAAGTTAAAGACATTAGTTAATAGATTAATTGTTTAGACAGAACTAAGTTAGTAAAAGAAAAAGGCAAAATACTTGAGCAAATGTACTGTGAATGTACTGTTAAATGTTATGTGCAAGCTCTATAATTGGATTGCCCAAAATATAGGTTTGCTGCTACTTTAGCTTGTACCACTATCTTACTTAAGACAATAGTAGCAAAAGTGCAGAACCCAATAGCTTCTGATATATTGTTATTCATACAGACACATTGGGTAGTTAGAAGATTAGGGTACTACTGTCTGTGTAATCCCTCAGTGTCCAGATATTTTGCTGACAGACCATGTGGTAATAGGCCACTTCCACCTCCATTGACCCCTGACCCTATATTAAGTGTCCTAACACTTGGATCAGCACCAATTCTGTTAAGCCACACTACAACCCTTACTACAACATGTCCTGTACCACACAGAAGCAATGCCATGAGTGGACTGACCTAATTCACATGCTGATATGATGAGAAGAGATCTGAGCTACTTTTGGAACCAGCCTTCATTCTAATATCAATTATTAAAAGGGAGCTGCAGCTGCAAATTGGAATGGCTCATTGACTTTGCAGGCATATGCGTTTGGTGACCTTAAACACTACATTATCCTTGCATTAAGAGACTGTTGGCAGGCCAGATCCCCTATGGCATACACAGTAGAGACAGAAATGTCAGCACTTGGTCCACTTGAACTAATGGCACAGAGATAGTAAAATAGAAAGCTGTTATAGTCAAGTGAACAATATGTAGTACTTAGCTCCAAGTCTGGCATTAATCATTTTGGTGTTGCAGCATTGCTCATTCAGTAATTTGACAAACACACTCAGATTTGGCTGTTAAAAGGAATGAAATGTGAGTGCAGACTGACATCTGGTGCCCATTTCAGATACTACTACTAAAGATAACTGCATGGTTAGTCTGCGATGAAGAATTTGAGAGTGCATTCAATCATTTGTGTAATTTATTGTATCAGCATTAGTCTACAACTTATTACAACATATTTTCTGTGGAGATGCCAATGCCATCTGTTTTTTGTTTGTTTTTATAACCACCAGCACCTATTTATCTGTACTTAATCCCTCAATAATCTCTTTTCACATAAAGCAAGATGGGAAATCGTCTTGCACAAGGACACAACCGCAGTCTGAGCTGGCCATTAGCCACAATTGAATGTCAGTCCAGTCTACCACCTGAGTTACTGTTCCAGCTTAAAGCTGAATGCTGACAGTTACAACTTTGTGGAAAGAAATGTAAAAAGGTAAAACCTTTGGTGTGTGTGCTTCAGTCTAGACGCCTGATGAGGGTCCTCAGTCCTCAGGATGCGCCTCAGTCGTCCTCGGTTTGTGACCCGGCTCCTCCCAGCCGGGCGGTGCTCTGTGTGATTGGCGGAGGCGGCACAGCGCTGAGTGCGGCTGCAGCAGAGACAAACCGGGGGCACTGGGCACGAAACAGTGGGAATAGTGTAAAATGGCGCTGTCTCAAGGAACAAAGAAAAAAGTTTGCTATTACTATGACGGTAAGCATGGCTTCTGTATACGTACTAATGAGTTGTGTGTGAGTGGTAAAAGGCCTGGTGAGGCGGGTCTCAAATGCACGGCTTGAGTTGTGGGACCAAGCTAACCGGTATAGCAGGCTAATCTTAGCTTGATGGACTGACTTATGTAGCGGCACGGCTAATAGCTTTTGGAAATGCGTGACAGATTTAAATATTTTGTTTCAGTAAATGAACAGATACATGTGCTGTTGTGGCTTGGTCGTCAGATCGGCGTTACAGGGAGCTGAAAATCCAGTCTCGTCTCCGGGAATCCTCTGAACTTGCTAACAACTTCCGAGAAAGTGCGACTGATGCAGGGGTCACCAATCACAAATGTCGCGAGCCACATGTCAAATGTGTCACCTACAGTGTAAACTAGTGTGACAACATTCGGTTATTCTGTTTTATTATTTGTTATCATTTGCAGATCACCACAAGGGGACAGTTTAGGAGAATAAAAATATTTGTATGTGTATTTATGTTCAATAATAAATTAATCTGTGTATTTAGGTGATGTTGGGAACTATTATTACGGCCAAGGCCATCCTATGAAGCCACACAGAATCCGCATGACACACAACCTTCTGCTAAACTATGGACTGTACAGGAAAATGGAGATCTATGTGAGTCACCATTCTTAATTTTGGCCAAATATTATTTTTAATTGCATTATGAACTTCAACTAGTTTAAAATGAAAACGGATATGTTTGCAGAGACCACACAAAGCCAGTGGAGAGGAGATGACCAAATACCACAGTGATGACTACATAAAGTTCCTCAGGTCCATTCGACCGGACAACATGTCTGAGTACAGCAAACAGATGCAGAGATGTGAGCATTTGAGGTTTAATATCAACATTTCTTAACAGAATGAAGGCAGTGATTTATGTGTTTTTATCCTCTTAAGTTAATGTTGGAGAGGATTGTCCAGTGTTTGATGGACTCTTTGAATTTTGCCAACTCTCAACGGGTGGCTCTGTTGGTATGTTATTCATGGTACAATAATCTAAAGAAGTAAACTACAGGAGGAGCTTTTCTTATACATGCAGTCTATTGATTGCAATTATTCTAATTTAAAGCTGGAGCCGTGAAACTGAACAAGCAACAGACAGACATTGCCATTAACTGGGCTGGTGGACTTCATCATGCCAAGAAATCTGAAGCCTCTGGGTTTTGCTATGTCAATGACATTGTCCTGGCTATTCTGGAGCTATTAAAGTAAGATGTACACTTTTAAATCTTTTTTAAAATGTTTTACTAAAAAATAACTAGCCTTGATCAGAACGTGGTTGCTGATAAGTGTTTGTTACCTGTAGGTACCATCAGAGAGTGTTGTACATAGACATTGATATTCATCACGGCGATGGAGTGGAGGAGGCCTTCTACACCACAGACCGGGTCATGACTGTGTCTTTCCACAAATATGGGGAGTACTTCCCTGGGACTGGAGACTTGAGGGTTAGTTGCTATTTCAGTGTCTTTTTGTTTTTGTTCTAATAACTACTAATTAAAAATACCCCTCTATTTTTCTCAAGGATATTGGAGCAGGAAAAGGGAAGTATTATGCAGTAAATTATCCTCTTAGGGATGGCATTGATGATGAGTCCTATGAAGCCATCTTTAAACCAGTAAGTCAAAAAAAGACCATATTTATAGTGATCTATTGCATCACTCACACTCTTTTTTTCTGAGTCTTCATGCATTAACTATATTACGTCACTAGATCATGGCCAAAGTGATGGAGATGTACCAGCCGAGCGCTGTAGTTCTTCAGTGTGGAGCAGATTCCCTCTCTGGAGACAGACTGGGCTGTTTCAATTTGACTATCAAAGGTGGAATTATTATTCTGTGATCTATATCTATTGTCAGATTTGTGTTTCTCTATTTAATACTGCTCTGTGGTCAAGCACAAGCCGATATCTCAATTTACTACTTAAATTAAAGTAAAATAAAATAAAAAATTAAATAATTGTAATTATAACAGAATTGAAAATATGATATTTAAATGTAAAATATCTAATGATGTCATGTCATTGTCTTTCTAGGTCATGCCAAATGTGTGGAATACATCAAAAGTTTCAACCTTCCTCTGCTGATGCTGGGTGGAGGTGGCTATACCATCCGTAACGTGGCACGCTGTTGGACTTATGAAACTGCAGTGGCCCTGGACTCCTCGATCCCCAATGAGTTGCCCTACAATGACTACTTTGAATACTTTGGGCCTGACTTCAAACTGCACATCAGCCCATCCAACATGACCAACCAGAATACCAACGAATACCTGGAGAAGATCAAGCAGCGTCTCTTTGAAAACCTGCGCATGCTCCCCCACGCCCCCGGAGTCCAGATGCAAGCCATCCCAGAGGATGCCCCGCACCCAGACAGTGGAGATGAGGAGGAGGATGACCCTGACAAACGAGTTTCCAGTTAGTAGTCTACAGTGTACTTTAAAATATCAATACAGTTTTCTCAAAACTTATAGATGAATGTTTGTATTTCAGTCCGTGCCCATGACAAGAGGATAGCCTGTGAAGAAGAGTTCTCTGACTCTGAAGATGAAGCAGAGGGGCAGGGAGGTGGTCGAAGGAATGCAGCCAATCACAAGAAGGCCAAACGAGTAAAGAAGGAGGAAGAGAAGGAAGGAGAGGAAAAGAAAGGTAAGTCCTCATCTAAATATTTTTTGGATCCTTAAAAAGTTGCGGTTCACATTTGTTCTTATCTATATCTTATAGAAGTAAAAGAGGAAGAGAAGGAGGAAGAAAAGATGGACACATCTGGGTAAGATGAAGTTATTATGATAAGGATTAAACAATGGGGATCACATAGTCACATCAGATGGTTTCATTAGACCACATAGAAAGGCTTAAGAAATCAGCACATTTATATTGTCAGATACTATAATAAATGTATATTTTATTTTTATGACTCTATTACACACACCACTCATTCTTCATGATTTGTGTGTTTCAGACCAAAAGAGGAGGTGAAGACTACTTGAAGCCAACTGCGTAGTGTTCTGTCCCATTCATTCTCTATTGCTTTTGTTACGTCATGTGTTCTTAATGGCAACATTCACTCGGTTTTATTTGCTTTTATATGGATGTATGGGTAAATCACCTAAATGTTTCAACAATTAACCTGGAATGCTCCTAAAGACAGCATTGCCCAAACCAACATTGTTCCTGTTATAATTAACCCATATGTACAGTTATTCAGCCCTTCAGTCTGCAGCTCTCATATATAATGTTTTCACCAGTGAACGCATGTTGAAAATAATGTTGCCTCTAGCATGTACATATTCTGTTTGCTTTGCAGAGGCAGAACTGAGTTTCCTTTTCTTCTAATTTATTTTAGAATCAAAGTGTGACTATTGAGTCTTCCTGTATGCAGTCAGTGTTCCTCTTGTTTACTCCTGATGTATGGGTGAATGAAAGCCTTCTGTTGGGACGGAGTGAGATATTTTAGAAATTTTGTACCATTAAACCTAATGAGAGCTGCTAAGCCTCCCAGTGTTGTTCTAGGTTGTCTTTGTGAAATGTGGATTCTAAATTTTTAATAAAAAATTTAAATAATTGTCATTTATTTTCAATGGATTGGCTTGTGATTGCCAATAACATAATCAAGCAATTAAATCTAGGTTCCAAGACCACTCTTATTTATAAAAAAAAGTCTAGGTGCAGCAATTTCTTAAGTCAATATTATATGTACAGCCCGACACCATGCACTTTTCATAATTTACCGGTTCTCTAAAATAAAAAAATAAAGACAAGCAATTATTTGTATAAGCAATAACTCCTTTATTGTTTATGTTGTATAGAGGTGGAATGACATTAGAAAATAGCATTTTTTCCATGTTTTAATATTAAATAATCTGAAACGGAGCGGGTTTAAAATCCTGTTAAGCCAATGAAAATCCTGATGATTCAAAGGACAAAAAGAACTATGTGAAATTTAATGCAAACCACCCGAAGATAGAATAGCTCCTCAGGTCCACAAGTCAACTTTAAAGGTGTTCTTCTCTGCTGATGCCTCTTGTTTAGAGTTCAGTCCAGTTTTAGCTGAAGCTGTAAGGTTGTGTGGTGTTGGCCTGGTTTTACGCTTCCAGCTCAAAGTCAAAGTACTGTGGGTCGAAGTAATGAATTCTGACGTAACCATCCTCTCCACCACTGCTGTAACTGTTGACAAAAGACAGACAAATAAGTAAGCACTTAGTCACTTCTTAATCTGCCACTTATTCCCAATATAAAATTGTAAATAATAAGGTAATAACAGTGAGCATTGCAAGGTTTAATTACCTCTTTCCATCTGGATGGAATGCCACACAGTTAATGGGACCAAAATGACCCTTCACCCTTCCAAACTCTTCTTCATAGGCTGCATGGAAAAACCTAGAGTAGAAAATATTCTCAGTACGCTCTCAACTTGAGCAAATGTTGAATACATGCTTAAGTATTTTATTGTCAAATTACCTGGCCTCAAACTTTCCGATCCTAGTAGACGTTGTTGTCACGTCCATGGCTTCTTGACCACCACCCATCACCACCTGAATTAGCAAACAAATAAGTGAGAAGGCGAAATCTGAAAATTCAACTACACGCAGAATAGAAGCAGTCTTACGTGATCCATGATGGGGGAAATTGCAGCAGAGTTGACAGGTCTCTCTGTCTTGAAGGTTTTTATGTGATCCAGTGACATGGAATCAAACAGCTGAAAGCAAGCATTTTATTTTATGTTAATTTTTCATCTTGTAAAGTTCAACTATAAGCACACTGATGCACCTCACCTTTGCAGTGCAGTCTTTGGAGGCGCTGATGAACATGGTGAGATCAACAGAGAGCTGTAGGTCGTTGATTTGTCTGCTGTGTTCCTTAGCCTTCTTCAGGACCTCCCCAGACTGTTCACAAAAGAAACAGTTTAATTATAATGTATAAAGCTACACTTTTTTCCATCTGTGTGTTGGATGTTACTTTTGCACTGTACTGGCTGATCTCTCCGTTCTCATGGCCAGCAATTACAAACTCTCCCAGCGGGCCCCATGCTGCACTGGTGACTTTTGTGTCATTGCAGGGAAGGCTAAGGTATGGCTGGTTGTCATCTAAACAGAGCAACACAGGTGGAGAATAAGACAAATTTGAAGCAAACTAAAATTTCAGGAACCAAACGACCATATAACATATAAAGAAGCATCTTTAGTCATTGAAAATAAAATATTCAGAGTTGAGTTTTTAAAAGTTGAAATTCTAAACAAAAGACATTTATAAATGTTCCTTATGTACCGATTTGTTGGGGATCCCTCAGGTCATAGAAGTTGAGGAAGCACTGGTAACCCATCTGCTTGTCTGTGGAGAACATGATTATGTTTCCACTGAAGTCAAAGCCACATGTCCTGACAGCTGAGTTGGTGTGGAGCAGGGCCATCTGTTTACCTGAAAGTGTAGGTGGATGCCCGTGAACTTACCCATAAACACAAAGTAACCCATGTATCATTGCTGGATGAAAATAATAATAACCTACCAGTCTCACAGTCCCACAGTCTGCAGCTGTTGTCTGCTGATCCTGTCAACACACTTTTAGTGTCCCCTTCAACAAAGCCAAGTTAAGAAACATTTCCAAGCAGATAGCAGGTGACAGTTAATGCAAAGCGAGAATAAATACACTTCAGTATGAAAGGATACAGTCACAGTCCACACACCACACGGCTCCTGTGTGCCCATTGTATGTCCCAAGTCGTTCACCGTTGACAGAGTACCACACATTGGCCACCTACAAATACAATTGCACAACAATATTAGAGATGATGCGCACAGACGGGTGCAGATGGGTGGGTAACACTTACTGTATCTTTAGCTACAGAGAACAGGAGATCTCCTTCTCGGTTGTACTTGATTTGAGTGATGGACCTCTCATGGCCCTGGAGCAGGATGGGTTTCTGTGGACAATAGAAATTAGCTCATGGTCTACTGTTGTATAGAGATTAAGTATTTTCAAGACTTTAGTCCTTAGTCAGGCTACCAATTGTGCTCATAGAGCTTAATTAATGATGCCAATTAAACCGTTTCCTAACACCTTTGCAGTACACCTTATCTTCAGCTAAATTAGCATATGGGCTTCGCCATATCGGAGCTTGGTTCTTTTGTCCTAAAGTCACTCATCGGGCTGGTTAAAACACATGATAGTCTTTCCGCACAGATAATACCAACCATTCTTTTATTAAACTCCACCAATCGGCCCCTCAAAAAATGTAAAAATCCTCCGTAATACGAGAAAAGATGAACACTCGTGTTTCGGGCGCCGGGTTGGAACGGAAAAGGACCGTGTAGACTTCCGGCATGCAGAACAGAAAAGGCGCCCTCAAGCGGCCGGGAACAGTTACTGGTCATTGCTAGACAAGCCACACAGTTGACTTCTTTATTTATCAACAAAATATACAGAGATAGTTACATAAAAGTGAAACAAATATCAAAAAGAGGACACATCTTTGGTTCCTTTTCACAACCAGCAGACCTCTACAATCCTAACGAGTACAGAGGCAAGATAGTTTTGTTGGACACAATCTGTTCATTAGAGACAAAAAAAGGTTTTCTAGTAATTGTTATGGAAATAGGCCATTCTACGGTACATCTTAATCACACATTCAAATTACCTTTAAGTTCCAAGAAGAGCTCAATTGTGGTAGGATATGTGATGATACAGAACATCCATGCAAGATATGAATATACATTCACAAGTTAAGTGCTTGTCTGTTCAGATTACTGCCAAATAAAATCAAAAGGCAATTTTTGCATAGTGATCTGGTAACATTCTTTAGCAGTGAAATTACATCTTGGTGAGTATGTGTGAGAGACAATTGTTTCTGAGTGGTCTACACAGAGGATTATGCACTGTGTAAAATACCAGAAATGTCAGGAACCATATTTGATCATTTGGATAGAAGAAGAAACAAATGTGCAAATTTAACAATGCACAATCAGCCATACAATATTTAAAGGAAGCAATGTCTATATAAAAATAATGAAAAACATATTGTGCTGGAGAATTTCAAGTTACCTAAACATCAGTATCACATGAAGATAATTTTAGCGTACTGACAAAACAATTAGAAAACATTTCAGAGGCAACGTGTACTGAACGGTATGTGTTTAGGCATGCCTCTCTGCCTCACTATACATTATTTAGCAGTGCACATCGCAGGCTGGTGGGCTTTTTAAATGGTATCTGAGAGCGCTTGTTGTTATTCTTGTGTAGTAAGTGGCTCAGTGTTTGTGTCTGGCAGCGGAGCATCTGTACTGGGTGGGTGTTCACATTGGCAGGAGTGTGAGCATGATGAGCCGGGGTCTTCCAGGCCTGGCTCCAGCAGACAGTCTGTGGGCGGAGGGGAAGGGGAATCGGGCTCTGGGTCTCCACACGGCTCTCCACTCAAAGTTTGGACCTTCTTGTTCAGCTCGTTCCGCTCAACTTTCAGGGCCTTTCTTAACTTCTCCAGTCTCTGCACCTTGCCCTGAAGTGCCTCAAAGTCACGATCTCTGACTGATTTCTGAAAAAAAACAAACATATATTTCACTGACAGAGGTAAGATTGTTTTTATTTTGCAAGAATCCGTGGAGACATTATATTGTTAATCCATGATTAATTTTTGGGGGGTACAATTTACCTTTGTTACCTTAGCCTCTTCCTATTTCATGCATAAAAAAATCAAGATTCAATTCTACTGATTTGTAGAATTGAATCATCATCGATCTATTCAAATGATAAAAATAAAGAAATCTGAACTGTAAACAAAAAAATTACCTCCTCAGCCATTTCTAATAGCGCCTTATTGCTGCTCTCCCATCTGGACCTATACATGGCGGTCTCCTTCTCCAGCTTCTTGATCTTCTTAGTCATCTACACAATATCAAAGTAATAAAGTAATATATTTAGCAACAGATCTTCTTTTTAGTATACACATGGCAAAAAATTATTCACCTTTTCCATCTCTTGTTTAAAAGTGGTAAAAACCTCATTGCTTTTGGACAATGTTGTTTGAAACTCCTCAAATTTCTCTGTGTACAGTGACAGCTACAGAAAAAAAAATAATATAAATTGTTTGTGAAATAATAACATGACAAATCATTTAAATAATTTATAAGTAAATATACTGCAAACCTGTTGTTTGAGATGCACTTCTTGTTGCTTCATAAGTTCACACATTCTTTGAGACTCCATTGCTTCTTTCAGTAACTAGGGAAGTGAAGTCAAATTACAATGTTAAAATATGCCCTAAGCTCAAATATTGTTATTCATTCATGTTTGGTATTTCTCGACATACAAACTCTTTCTCTCTTTCGTGTCTTTCCTCAGATTCTGTGAGGAGCTGCTGAGCCTGGTGAAGTTTGGCATCAACTAGCTGCTGTTGAAGATCCTTGTGCTTCACCACCTTGTCTATGTGCTGGGGAAAGATATAATAATTTGTAAGTATTTTACATTGTACCTGGTCTGGTTTATTTTTAAGTAATCCCACATACCTCCTCTCTTAGTTTGTACTGCTCATAGAGTTTCTTGAGCTTCTCAGCCAGTTCACTATTCTCCTGTCGCAGGCTGGCGTTGCGTTCATCGTGCTGCTCCATCTGGGCCTGGATATCGTACAGAGTCACCTGGAAGTGCGACGTCACTTCTTTCCTTTTCTCCTCTTCCAAACGTGTTCTCTTTATGCCCTCCTCCTGCAAACACAGCAGGACCAAGCATTTAAAAACTGACACTTGGGTCTATTGTATTCACAAAATCTCTAAAAAGTGTGTCAGTTTGGGGTGCGGTGGGCAATTTCATCTAAATATTGTTCTTGGGATACTCCCATGCCTTCAGTCAGAATCTACAATGCAAAAAATCATGGAAATAAAGACTAAAAATGCATGAGAAAAGTGATCCTTGCTAACACAGATGATTCCCGTTAACTGTTTGTACCTTGAGACTGCGGTTGTGTCTCTGCAGCTCTCGGCACAGACTCTCCAGTTTGCTGCGGGCCAAGATAGCTTTGCTGTGCTCGTTCCTCAGGTTGTCCTTTTCCTGCACCAGTTGAGTCTGCTTCTTCTGCAGCACCTTCATCTGCTTCTCCGTGTTACGATGCTCCTCCAACTGGGGCGCACACATTTACACCAATGCATTAGGTCTGAATACTGTTTAGACAAAAAATCTATATAAACCAGTTTGTGGGAAATTGTATAAATTAATTACTTATGATTAAAAAATGGTTGGTATATGTGAGATTTTTGTTAAATATTTTTAGTGACATGACCCACCATTACTCCTAGATATAAAGTAAAGATGCTCTAAATAAATCTTGGCTTTTAAGGTGATTTATTCACAATTCACAAGATGTAAAAGACAATTCTCCAATCAGAAAGAGGAATTATGTCACCTTATGGTTGCCAGATAATACAACTAAAACCAGTTTCCATTAAAGGTGGTATAGAGGATTTTCCAAGGAACGAGGAGTACAGCGACTGTTTGTCCTTTTTCAAATGCGGTGCAGCCCCCCTCCCCAATAGTTCCCATCTCCTCTTCATGTCAAAAGATGGATTTTCATTCTTTTTGTTTTGGTCATCATAATTACAAGGCAGTTATTATGATGACCAAAACAATGCTGTCACTGACAATTTGAAACAAACAGACAAAAAAAAATCCTCCAAACAACCTTTAACTCAAAATGGCTCTCACTATGATCAGGTGTGTCTGAGTAGTAAAGGGTTTTAGAACATAGGAGCAGATGTTACACCTATTAATAGAGCATTTCAACCTTCTGAACTGTGATAATAATAAAAAAACAACATACAACTTACTAGTTCAGCATACTTCTTACAGAGTCCTGCAAGCTTCTCCTCTGGTGTACTCAGTGTGTTTAGGGTCTGCATTAGAAGTGTGATTTCTTTGCCTTAAATGATAAAATAAAAATGTTACATAGATGAATAAAAAAACCCCAATTTAAGATAGAAGAAGCAGTGTTGCTGTGTTTCCCGCAGAAAATAGGTTGTGGCAAAGGAAGGAAAATTAACTAAACACGTTGAGGGGCAACTGCTGTCAAGGCCACCCTAGCCTATAAAGTGTTGTGGGAAACACTGAGGAGTAGCAGTCTCTTACCCAAGCCCTTGATTTTCTTCTTATCCTGGGACTTCTTCTGCTCTTTGTCCCCATCCCGGTTGACTTTACCCCCTTGCTTGTCGTCCTTGTCATTGCTGAGCCCGTTGAATTCAGGACTGTGTGACTGTCCATTGGCCACTGCACTTTCGTCTGAAACACTCTCTCTGCAGTACGTGCTGAGGATGTCCTCCAGCTGCCGACTAAGCTCCTCCGCCATGTCGCACTGGGACAAGGCTGCATTTGACACTAGAGTCACAAAGATAAATTAAATGATAAGTCTAATATCAAACACTAATCAATAGACTTTGATTGCATTTGTGGCATATTTGCAATGTACCATTTGTATTTGTACAAATTATTTAAGATTCATGACACCACAAGGTAGAACAGAGTATTTTGAGCTTTGGAGATGTAGACAGCCTAATAATAAAGGATTACTCAAACATATGTGAATGAAACAAAACACAACTCAAAGTCACACAAGTCAATTCTGTGTAATATAGGACCTTTAACTATATATATGACAATAAGCAAGTTTGATTTGTCTGCATTTACCTTCTGGAGGAGCGTCTTCGGCCTGTGGAGGGCTGTCTGTCTGTGGAGTTGGTGCTTCAGATTCTTTGGGGCTGGTGCTGTCCACGCTGTCTTTTACAGGTGTCTCACTCTTTGCTGCGGAAACTGGAGAGTCCTCAGTTCCCTCTGTAGCCAGCGCTTCCTCTGTGTCCTGCTTCTTCATCTAGGGGAGGGGATTGAAAACGCATCAAAAAATATGTTAATTGCCTTTCTGCATAGTGGTTTTTTACCATATACTAAACTGTACATTAAAGGAGTCTGTGCCTTTACAAGTTTTGTAAGCAAGAATGTCAACCATTAAACATCATCAAGATCATTATGTGTGTGCTTTCACTACAGTTTGCATTTTGCTAAAATAAATAAAATAACAGTAGTCTAGATAGCCACTAAGAGAAAGATAATGCAATAAAGTGTTAGTCCTGTCTCTAATCTAGGATGCTCTTAAAGTACATGAAAGACCCTCATAGCCTCAAAGCTCAGTTCAACGATTAGCATAATATGATTAAATATACACGCGCACACACACATACATAAAACACACATAATAAACGCTAATATATTAAATAAAACAACGCATCGTTCATATATTGTTGGTTGGATTCACCTTAGCTACACAGGCTAACGTAAGCCACAGTGCTGTTTTAGCCAAATTAGCCACAACGTTTATATGTGTTTTGGCCAGATCGTCATAATTACGAATACATATGAACAAAGCTATTCAGATATGCACAATTCCTAGACAGAAATAAAGTCTTTACCGTTAAAATAAATGAAAATAGAGCTTAATACGAGAGCAGCAGGATTTTCGACAGCGTGAGAAAAACACTTCCGGACATAACTTTGGTTCTTCCTCTCTCCTGTGTCCTGCACCGTAATGCTGAGGATAGGCGCCATCTACTGGACATTAGGCAACACACCTCACTTGTACTACCTAACTTTTTAACTTAGACATTTAAAATAATGTGTGTAAAATCTCTCAGTCGTCCAGGTAAGATCCATAGCAAAAGGAATATCAATTTGTCAACTGGACAAAAGTTTATTTGGTTAAATACGTTACGCAGCTCATCCAAGCTGCTTCTTCAGTTCTGGCCAGAATGCTGGAAGACACAGTCTTATATCTGCCTGGGGGCTCAAGGCTCAAGTGGTTCCTACAAGCACAGAAGGAAAGAAGAAAGAAGAACAACATGTGCAGAAAGCAGTTTGCAGATACCCAAAATGGGCTTTCAATAAAACAAAAAGAGCCATACACATGTTAACAAGGAATCAGAACCCAGGAAAAAGGTCTAACTCTTCCTTATGTGACTTGTGTTTCTGAAAAACTACAGAGGATTTTCAGACAGGAAATCCCCATCTACTTCAAACCCGCCAACACTTTAAGACAGAAACTTCCACCCTATAAGGACAAACCTCTGAGCCACAACTAAAGCAATGTGGTCTACTCCATTCAGTGCAGTGAAGACTGCAGTGAGCGCTACACTGGAGAAACGAAACAACCACTTCACAAGAGGATGTACCAACACAGACGGGAGAGCAGCAGTGGACCACAGTCCACCGTTCACCTCCACCTGAAAGCCACGGGACACTTGTTTGAGGACAGTGAGGTACAGATCTTAGCCAGAAAAAAGAATTGGTTTGAGAGGGGAGTTAAAGAGGTTATTTTTGTTAAGAAAGAGAATCCTTCCTTAAGCAGAAATGGAGGCCTCAGACACCATCTTTCTCCCATCTATAACTCTCTTCTCAAACCTAATTCAAAACTAACTAACTAGGAAAACAACAGGGCGAGCCAGGTCAGACCCAGAGGTGTAATCACCCATTATGGACCTATATTATTGTGCTAATAATTCGACCAAATCAACTTTTGTCCCGTTGACAAATTGATTTTCCTTTTGCCATTTAAAATAATGGTCTCACAACTGGACTACAAATTCACACAAACCATTTTAAATTTGCAACATAACTTTATTTATTTGTACAGTATTTGCACTGGACAATCTCAATATACTTTTCTTAGTTTTCATATTGTAGCAGAATGTACTTTTCCATGTTCATGTTTGTGTGTCATGTTCAGTGGAAGTGTATTTGTTTCTCGTCACTCATTCATACCGTCGGTCCAGTCAAGTCACAGTATAATAGGTCATTTTTGAGCAAAGCAAAAGTCAAAAACAGGAAAAGAGAAAATAAATACATGTAAAAGAAATGCAAGGACCAGAGGAGAATTTACACTAGGACAATAGTCAGTAATGACATATGAAAAAGTATTTTTTACAAACATGTGGGATTGTAAACATTTGTAGTGTAGACATTACTTGACAGAGCCAAGTATAACTGTAGGTTTCAGTAAAGACAAACAGCTTCTAGGACGGAAGACAGATTGGAGATATTTGAATTGCCTTTTGAATACCTTAAATGTTCCTGATCATGCAGAGACTAGGACAAACTTAGTCTAAAGAAAATGATCCACAAAAATAGTCCAGAATAACTGGATCAGGAAAAAAAGGCTTTAACTTGAACTTTCCTGTGAAACCATGTTCTAGTGAGGCTTTTCCACTTCTCAGAAGTGATCAGAATTGCATTTGAATCCCTGTCAATGTATCAGAACATACATATAATTTAACTTAAATACTTTTAATGTAAATCACTGCACAATTTCTGAATCCCAGATTATATTAGAAAATGTCAAGTAATTTCTGCTAGCTGCACCCAGAGTAAGGAGTGTCACCTGTGACAGCAGTTCATGGAGGGTTTGAGTCAGATTTAGAGTTGTAGTTATTGCAAGACTTTGTAAGATTCACAAAAATAAATGTGCTAAGAAAATGACTTCTAGAAGCTTCTAATCAAAAGAAGCCACTTCAAATGACCTGATTCAAAATCACAGTTGAACCAACTGGGTCAGCACATGCAGATTACTTGTGTACTACTCATACGGGAAATCAAGTACTTTACGATCAGCATTTAAGGTGATCAACTTTGGTAAACCACCTCTGAAAACAAGGCAAGTACCTGCATTGGTT
>JACN01122508.1:0-20549 GCA_000787155.1 Scartelaos histophorus | reverse complement strand
AAAAATAAATTGAATTTAATTGAAAATTGAATTAATATGACATCAAGCTTCTACATTTGAGTGAATACCATACAACTGATCATTGTGAATTTTGGATACATGTTCGATTAAATAAGCAGTGTTTATCACACTAGATAGCAGCAATAGAGATGGGAGATAGAAGACCTTGCTTATGTGCACAACGTCACTATGAACTGAGGAAGCTGGAATTGAATTATACTAAGAACCAGTTTTTAAGGTTTTCCAGTTCACCCGCCAACCCAACTCTGATATTCTGACAGTGTATCTGCTGTATATTTAAACGAATACCTACTCTAAGAACTCTGTGATGTACTTGCGACTACATTTGGACCAAGACCATGGACTTGTGTCGTAGTTCAGCGTGGGGGCCATGACGTGGTACTGGTGTTTGAGGCCTGATTCTCGACACTTTGGGTTGTCATCGTGTGGCATGTTGAACCTGGGAGAAAGAGAAAAGAAAGAATAAAGGTTAAGGGTGCAGGGCGGGGCATAAAGGAACACACACAAAGTGATTATCAGCTGCTTAGTGGCTCAGCCCAAAGCAAGAAGGATAAGTGTCAAAAGATTTACATTCGGCCATTTTTACCCCACATCTTAACGGGCGCCACACACCAACACTGCTATGGATACATGTGTGAAAAAGAACACATTCACCAAGGCTTAAAAAAAACTGGCTTTGAACTATATTTTATTCTGCTTTAACTCTGTTAAGAGTTGTCAAAAAAAACTATACACTGAGACTAATAGATACTAAAACAAAATTTAGGGCACTTTCTGTTGTTTAGGCCTGTTATAATTAGGTCTGCACAAAATACGCAATATTGGCTGATGCAATAGTCGATATCACAAGAAAAAAAATATCAGAACAACATAAAGTTTAATGCACTATTTTTGGAAAGTAAAATTGATAAAAATGATTTTCCTTAGGAAGTACTATATTAGACTTGGGTTGGTCTTAGTTTTGTCAAGTTTAATTTGAAAAAAAAAACCTTTTTTTTTATTTAACCAAGCTTATTGTGCCAAAAAGTAAAAAATGGCACAATTATATCATTATACTAATACAAAACAGTTATAAAATATGATATTGTGCAGCCCTATTTCTAGTCTCCAGGTTTAGTTTCAGGTTTATTCCTGCTTTGGTCCCAATTTTGCAAGTGTGAACACATCCTAAATGCTCATTTCAAGTATTGACACTGAAGAAAATCACATAAATAGGACAAAATCTGACCTTTCCTAAACAGTTTTTGAATTATCTCCATTTATATTCAAGACTTCATGGCAATATGAATACAATGACTATTATTTGGTGTTGTAAATTTCATTCTATTTCATTAGAATGTAGACATCAAGCATCAAACCTTTTTTTATATTCAAAATCAAGTTTGAAATGTGACTAACCTCTCAGCAGTAATCACATAAACACATAACTATGAGAAAAGCCTTGGTTGATCTAAAGATTGTACACGTGATATGATATAAATATATCCATGAGCCAGATTATCTTTCAAAATACATCCTATTAATGCACCTGTTGAAAGATTTATTAGGCCAAAAAGTGAAACTAAATTGTGTAGCTAATGAATCACTTGATGACATGATAAAACAAGTTTTTAGCACAAAGAAAACAGCTGCTTCAAATTAAACCCGCAACTTAACATCTGCCGTTTAATGGACTGACGGATTTAGTGAGCCGCAGTTGGAAGTCTAATAAAGTATGTTGTCTTGTTTAGGTCCAATAATGGTACAGTCCAGAGTTTAACGATCCCTCACCACATACACATGTTACACTAAGCACTCAGAGAAAAGCACATTCGCACAGAATGCCACATTGCTATGCCAGGCCTGGGATGTTTACTACAGGATGTGGGCAGAGCGGCACTGTGGCTGAGGGTCAATTCATGCATGTGCACAACAAGACCTGGCACGGCTGGCATGAGGCCCACTCAGCAGGGGCCAACAGACTGACAGCAAACACCCCCTGAATAATGAAGCCCACAGCACAAAATGAGCTCCATATATTAATGGGGCAGTTGGGCAGTGGTGGAAAGAGAACCAGAAATATGCACTTTAAACTAGACTTATAATTTACTAGTTATTTTAACACAGCTTTAAGTTAAGTGAAGATTCCCTCAGTATTTTTTTTTTGTTTTTGGTGAAGACAAATTGAATTCTTCACTGTTTACTGTATACACTAATGATTTGATTCTGTGGACTGAAATGCACCCAGGGCAATTAGGGACATTTGGTTTGAGAATTTCCAAAGCAGAAGAAAGCGAGTCCTTCTAGTGCCATTGAGATTAAAAACCAAACATGTAAATCAAACATCAAAGAGCCCAAAGGAAAGTTCCAACTCATTTTAAGTCTTGGCAGAAAACCATCAGCATTATTATCTGCTCTCAAAGACAACACAGGCAGTATGTCAGCACATCATGACTGAACTGTCTCCTGTATAACCTCAGATGGACTATTCTTGTCATGACTGCAATCCATACAAACTAATCCACAAAGAAATATTCACTTTAATATCATCTTGTATATTGTATATAATTAAATAATCTTTTAATCTCCACATGATTACCAAAGACAGATTGTCACGAGTCCACATTGTCCAAGCACATATATGTGATCTCTGTCCACTGGCACATCTATTGCCTCATAATCCCCTTAATCTCTTTTATTAAATCACATGTCTTCACCTCCTAATCTCCAACATCTTCAACTTTTAGTCTGATGTCTCACTCCTGAAAGTATGAATATATTGTTAAACAATCAAGAGGAAAACTGTCTGCCCAGCAGATTTAAACATCTTTGCACAGACAAGACAAGACAAAAAAAAAGAAGTCACATTTTCCATTGGAAGACTGTGTGATGCTCTTAACTGTAAAGTTACAACAATTTGACATGGTAAAACTAACTTCACAGTCAAATATGCAGCCAGACCCAGGTCCTGTTGCATGTGTGTGCTTGTGTGTTCATACATGAACATAAACACTCTTTATACAATGAATAGATAATATGTTATTATATATGAACTTTCAGAATATACACAATTACCACTTTATCCCAGTCCATCAAGTAAAGGTTTCCTACCCCATGTCTGTGTGTGCCCTGTGAACTATGCAGGCATACAGGGTTAACTGTTGGACTGAGCTGTGCAGAGAGGTATTAAAGTAAGGCCAGTTATTAAAAGTCAATTCTTTCCCATTATGCACCTGTGTCGGCTGAAGAGCAAACTGCATAAGAACCCTTTTGTTGCTGGCTGTGACAGCCATGACTATACTTTATGTTAGCACTTCATAATATAAGAAAAATGCAATATTCTGTGACTATATTCAACAGTGCAATGAAATTATTTCCAATACGTTTCAATTAAGTATTGTAACACAGTCAACATCTGTATTGAATTATAAGTCATATCTCCAAGTGAAGACGAAACAAGGACCAAAACATCAGAATATTGTGAGTAAATCCATATTTAATAACATTTTTGTCTAATTGTTGCTTCAATGTGTTCTTCAATAAGTGTTAATATTACTATACCAGTGATGTCAAACTGTTGTATGTGTGCATAGTTTAAATCAAAGTGACGTACACATGTCCCAGCTCGTGGGCGATGGTGAAGGAGGCGCTGATGCCGTTTTCTTCGCTGATGGAGCAGCTCCGATATGGGTCGCACATGGTCCCCAGCTCGGCCAGCCCTGCACCGTCACGTACACGCACAGGCACAAACACACGCAGCCAAATAACAATGTGTTAAAGAAGATTAAACCATCAAAACTTCAGTTCCATAAAGCAGATTAGCACCACACTGCCGCCCTCCTCCCCTTTCTACCACTCTGCTCTGTCACTATAATATTATTAGCTGACAGCTTGCGATAAACTCATTAGGGCTCAGTTTATAAGCTGGGCTAAACAGAGTGGAAATTTAATCGTAAGAGACTTGGTGAGAAATTAATAGTAAAAGTTTACCTAAAGTGTCACATTTATCTTTTGCACGGCAGATATCTTCCCTGGAAAAAAAAATTACAAAATGTTATTTCAAAGTTGTTGTACACACAAGATCCAAGTGAAGTGAAGTAGTTGTACCTGGTAATGAGGAGGGCAGTGTCGTGGTGCAAAGGGTGGCTGTCGTCCTGCAGATTCTGACTATGCTGCCAAACACAGAAGTTATGGAGAGTCGTAGCAGCGTTAAAGCTCACAGTGGGACCTTCCTAAAGTAGAAACAAACAAGAAAAATTAGTTTAACACTGCCACATCTTCGTTAGCCCTTCGTTAGCCCGTTTTTTTAGACTTTTTGGCTAATACGACATAATTAATTTACAGGTAAGTGCTTATAATATTGTTATTCTAAGGCATTCTAACTACATACTTAATAAGTAATATATTGGAATTAAAACCCCAACTCACCCCCTTTTTTATGTTTCTACACCATAGAAACAAGCAAACCAAAAAGTTACACAGTGCACCTTTAATCTTTCAACATCACCATAATTAATTGTACATAAAACAGTCAGTAGTTTGTGTTCTCTTCAGTCTGAAATGAAGTATTGTTCCAAATCAGGGTCTTTCTATCCTCTCGGGCCTCATATCATTTGCAGGTGGCCTGTGGTGTTCCTATAGTTTCATTTGTGTTTTTCTTAATGAAGCCTCCCGTGAGAGTGGAGGCGGACACAAGGCGGGCAGTGTCCTCTCAGACTGGAGCACACCTGGATACACCCGCCTGGGACCCACCTGCTCATTATGGACCACGATCAGTCTGACGATCATGATGTTAATAAGGTTTCCTACGCTTGGGTCTCGGTACACTGCTGCTACCTGCAACACAGACAGAAAGAAAAGAGAAAAATGCAAATCTCCACTATAACATACATACTGCAGTGGATTAGGAAGTTCAATTCACTGTGACACATGTAACAGACAACAGTATATTCATAATTTCAGAGATAAACCCGATGCTACGTCCAGAGTTATACTAATTTTTGCACTTTTTAGCATATTAGCCTTAAATTTTCCGCAGAGGCAAATTTTTTGTTTGGCCAACCAGCTGCCTAAGAATGCATGAAAATATATATACATGAAGCTTTATTTGACCAGTTTACAGTAGCCCAAAAAGGGTACTGAAAAAAATGTCACTACAATGTCGCTCCCTAGACACTTTGTAGTAAAACACGGTTGAGGTTATTAAATTAATATGGGAAATATGACCAAAATCTGCCCTATATATTGTCCCAAAAATATTGGATTCTATTGTTATTGGCATCAACCATGAAAAAAAGCACATTGGTCACTACATCAGTAACAGTAGTTTCCCTAAAGAAAACTTCTTGCCTAAGGACACAACAACAGTATACTTGTATACAGTATACAGTATATCATTACAGTAACGTGCAATGAATTGTAGAGGAAACAGATCGCTACCCAAAATATTATCCTGTACTGGAAAATACATTTTGTCTGATTCAATTCAATTTCAATTTATTTTTGTATAGCCCAAAATCATAACAACAGTTATCTCAGCGGGCTTCACAAAATTGTTAACAAAAATGTCAGAGAATGAGCAGAACAAGGAAAAAAGAATTAAATAAATAAATCAAATAATAATAATAATAATAATCCGTAATTAATTAATAATTCAAAAATACAGAATGTCCAACAACAAGCAGGCAGATGGATAATTGTCCCAGCATCTCCTGTCCTTAGACCCTCCTTCTTCGGCAAGGAAAAACTCGAAAACTCATTTGTCCTGATAAACAGACATATTTTTCTAATCCTTTCCCTTTCAGTAAAAATAACTCTTCAGTTTAGAGTCATTTTCATCCAAAAGACCTTAAAACCAATTACCGGTACATATCCCCCAAAGACTTCCACAGTGAAAATAAACTCGATGGGGTAAAATCACATCTCCACAGTGAGGACGTCCAAACACTGTTTCTAGTGCTTTTGTGGAGCTCCACTGTCGTACACGGTCAGCGGTCTCCTGAGGCCATACGCGCCCTCCTGACAGGAACTCATTAGGCCACTATAAACATTTAGCTTGTGTTAGCCTGAGGGGAGCGAGTAAATGCACATGTATTCACTGCAGGCGAGACAGTGGTCAGCGGTGAACGTGGCACAGATTGTACCTTATCGAGCTAAAGCTTAACAGCGCTGGCAATCATTACTCACACAGATTAATAAGTGATGGTGTTTGCGCATCTCAGAGTTTGCAGACATTTTGTTCTATCATACAGTGTGTAGTCCAGACAAATGTAGATATTAAGAGTCATTAAAGGTCCAGGTTATAATGCTGCTACCTCTTCAAAAACATAACTGGAGTTTTGTTTCATTCACACATGTTTGAATAACCCTTTATGTCATTTTCAAGTTGACATTTACTTTTTACCTTTAGTTTAGAAGAGATTGGAAAGGATCTGAAATCATCCAAACGATTCTAGAGAAGGTGTGTATGGGGTTAATATAGACTAAATATGCAGGGTTTGCGTGTGAAGAATGCGTGAATGAAAAAACATATTTCTGATGAGGAAACAACATTCTAACAAAGAGCGTAATAGTGTAATATGGGCCCTTAAAAAGCCCTGACTCAGTCCCAAACCACTTTACAACATCCCTTTGGTTGGTGACCCAGCAGAGACTGAATTGGGGTCATTTAAAGGTTTATTACCAAAAAGGTCAGGACACTGGAATGCTACGTAGCAGTATAAAACCTTCAAATACATACTAGTATATAAGTACACCAAGACTGGAATAAAATAAACTGTTGAAGAGCTTATAAAATTTGATGAAATATTTTGATTTTGTTTTTACAGCAAAAATAACGACATAGATGAGGCTAGTGTTAGGGATTTTAAAGATGTATTATGGAGCTTTTCCAGTATGGGCGCCACCACCATGGAGTATTCCACAGTGCAGTATAAAACATGTCGACACCTTCCTAAAATAATCGTCATTTTTTTCAGGTTTTCCAAAATTGAAATTATGGCATTTTTTTGCTTAAGGAAAATTTTGGCAAAAAGTGACTTAGGCGATTATTTTAGGAAGGTGACGATATGTAATGCACCCAAATAAGCGTTTTGTATTGTCCAAGGGGCAAGGGGTGGTCGCCTCTCCACAGATATGACCTGGATTGGAGCCTCCTGCTTGGATTGGTTTAATGTCAGGAAACATTTCAGGCAAAACAGGTCTTCTCCAGTTACACAGTGCACCTATAAGTATTAACCTGTTGCATGTTATGTTCATTTGAGTAAAACTAGTACTTTAAAAAGGGAAAAAACACGTATTATTTTCCATAAACTAAACTAGGCTTACACAGGAGACCCTCCTCAGCCTACATTTGTCCTGGTTTGAATTTAGAAGAACAAAACGATCTTGATGAAAAAAGAAATCAAAAATAACAGCAACAAGATGTTAATAAAAGAGCGCACGTTTTCCATTCACACGCTGTTAGAAATGAAGTGTAAAAACATTATTTTACTTACTACTGACATGATTGTGAGGATGTAGTGCTCCAGGTTGTGCCCGTGATGCCGCACCATTTTAGCGTCGGCCGTCACCATCAGCTCCACGTATCGAGGGTAGGACAGGAACCTCTTTCTTCTGCTTCTGACTCTGGGGTGTTCTGTAGTGTGATTGTTGGTGTTGATTTCAGAAGCGCTGATCACGTCTTTAAAGTATTCCTGGTCCAATGCCATGTTACCGGGGTTTCTCGTGTCTCCTGTTGAAAGAAAAGCAAAAATAACCCATATTACACTATGATCTGTATTATAATGTTGTGTTTTGTTTCATTCGCACATGTTTAACACACAAATCCTGCATATTTAGGCTGAATTCCTGTGTTTTTAAACTTCATGCACCTACATGTTTAACACACAAATCCTGCATATTTAGGCTGAATTCCTGTGTTTTTAAACTTCATGCACCTTCAATAGAATCATTTGGATGATTTCATTGCCAATCTGTACAGAACAAAAGGTAAAAGGAAGCTGCAAACTTGAAAACTACTGCTTCATGACATCACAAGGGGGAACAGAGCATTTTAAGCTTTGGAGATGTAGACAGACTAATAACGCAGGATTACTTAAACATGTGAATGAAACAAAACGCAACTCCACGTACGTATTTGAGGAGGTAATGACATTATAACATGGCTTAAACCAGTCCATTTTGCTTAATATAGGACCGTTAAAATCAGGTATTAATAGTTGTGCATATGCAGTATCATATGCAGTATTTCTATGGCATATGTACAGTTAATAGTGGCCTGGAGCTTAAGGAAATTCCTATGACATAACAAAATACATTGGACGTGTATGGAAAAGTGTGTCATGCTACAGTCCTGGAAAACAGTTGTACCAAGAGACACAGGGTCAGTGCTTTAATGGTGAGATTTGTGAGTTTTTAGGTCAAACTATGCTCCATACATACACCATACATACATACAGTGTATCTGACTTATACCAGGGGCCAGATTTAACATCAGAAAAATAAGTCATAAATACAAATCACAAACGAGTCAGTAAGTTTGTTTGATAGGGATTACACATTCTGATTCTTGGCTTGGAACTGTAAAATGCCGCATCTTGCAATTGATAGAGAGAAAAAACTATTGCAAATTTGCACTTAAGTACAGTTACGTGGCTGAGAATGTACTCAATTAGAAGTACTATCTCCAAAACTGTAGTAAAGTAAGAACAAATACAGCCCTGGGTTGATTAGGACTTGAACTGTTCTCATTAACTCCTATGATTTTAAATGTAATGAACTGAAGCGGAAGAAAATAAAGCGAGAGATAATGAACTATAATTACACAGCTTACACTTTACCTAGTTATAATTATAAGTACATGTTAAGAATTCTACCAACAAAAGTATTATTACCCCCAAAAAACAACTCAATTACAGTAATATGTGTAAACTTAACTACACTAAACACCTTATCGTGACTGTAATAAAAAACGTAAAACAATTCCAACCAGGATTAAAAAGATAGACAGCCATTTTAAACTAAAAATAAAACCCTCCATTGAACCCATTACACTATGCAAAGAGAGAAAGTCCAGTGCTGAACAAATAGACAGGGTTATTCTAAGCGCCCTGAGCTGTGTAAACTGAAGCGCTGCTCTCAGCTGAAGTGCACGTGTGGACCTGGCTACAGCGGGAGATTCCTGCACCATGACAGAGTGTCGATAAAACAGGGAGACAGAGGCCGGCGCACCGACATGTGTAAAGAACAAGTATCACTGGAGGAGAGAGACGCAACTAAATGAATGCAAAAGGTTCAGGTCAAGGCTAAGATAATTACTCATAGAATATCTGTCATCAGGGACGCCCCACAAGACTGATAGCGCCAAAACTGGTCATAGAGATGGAAAATATGTCAGCTGTACACGTCTGCAGAATAGGAACAATGCAAAGACGATAACTGCACAGTAGAGATGATATAGAAAAAATGAATTATATCACTATTGTTGTTTGGAAGATGTAAAAAATTATAATATCAAGTTTATTGCCTATAAATAAAAAATATTAGACATGTTAGAAACGTCTAGTGTACTCTTAGGCAATTTTTTTTTAAGCCACAAAGGAAATTATTTGGTATTAATTGATATTTCTTCCCTTTTGAGGTTTATATTACGGTTCATTCACATTTTGGGCTATACATCAACTTCAGTCAAGACAAATGATGCACTGGAAAATATCGTCTAAATTGTTATTTATATGATATATTTTGTATTAGATATGAGATATTTTGTCCATATCGCCTATCCCTATAAAGAAAAGTTAAAAAAATACCACATTCTCATTTGCAAAGCACAAAAAGCCAAAATATACTGTAGACCCGGATTTCATTCACAGTGTTTATGACCCGGGCATACTTTGAAGTCAGTGATGCCAGACGACCTCCTCCGCTCGGGATAACCCTGAAGTGTTGTCTTTACTGTCTGTGTTCTCTTCACATACGGCAGACTGATTGTTTAGCTGTGGGAGATACAGTAATCTGAGAATATTGAAACGTTGGATTCCAGGAGGCAGGGGGTGAGCCGTGACACCCTGGCACAGTGGCACACGGGGCCTGCCACCGTGATCGCCTGCACCGTGCCAGCGCTAGTGTCCAAATCAGAGCTTAAGCCGCCCGTGTGAGCTGCTGCACCAGAGCACATCTTTGTATTTGTAGGAAATATGTGTTGCAGGCCAACAGCTGACACTAAACCCCCTTAAACAGACTCATCACCGCAGACGGCCGGACATCAAAGAGGCCAGTGGAGCGCAGACGAGTACCTCCATCCACAGAAATGGTGTGATTCTCTGAGACATGAAACGGAGAAGAGGAGGTGAAAGTGAAAATATGGACTGCGATGTTACAGTCTTGAAAAAGTGATTTTATTATCATGCACAGCTATTTCGAAGATAATTTCAACATGCAACAACAATGATGACATGTTTGAATCTGAAACTTAACGTATCACACAAATTTAAGTCATTTTATACTGTGTAAGTTTAAACATTCCCACAGATAGACAGTACTAGGCATTTAGGTAAGATAGTTTCACTGAACCTTTGCATTTATCAAGGCATAGAAAGGGCAGACATAGGAGTAAAAATATGACTACATCCACAGCTGGCAGGTACATACTTTGACCTGTAGTTACATAAACATGTTATTTGGCATGTCTTTAATCAGAAGTACACATGTGTTGACCCTATAAAACCAAGCTATTTGTTTGACGGAGCTGATTAAAAATAATTCTCCACCATGTTTGTGTTCTAATGCCTATATAAAAGGCATAGTTAAATCAAAACCAGGCTCTTGTAAAGTAAAGCGTTATCACACTACATGTGAGCCGTGTACTCTGTGTTTACACATGGGATCAGCTCACTACAGAAACCTGTTTCATTTTGGACCTGCGTGAGTTGTTTTCTGTACATCCCTTCAAAATGATCTCATAGGGATTTTAAGACACATCAAAGAGCTGCTCTTTGACTCTCCTCTGGGTCTCTGTCAAAAGTATCAATGTCGGGGGCTCAATAATAGGGAACACACAATTCATTGTTGAACTAATTAACATTCTTTTACAATGGCCCGCTGAGATCTGCAGAGCCCTTTTCCCCGGGTGCCAATTAAACAGACAGTAGACCCTACATGTGAGCCCAGGTACTGCCGCGCGCCGCTCATGTAACCAGCAGGCACTTGGGCTTTAACTGATGCAAACCTAAAGATTCATAACACTGCAGACAGAGGCATAATTAAGTGTAATTCTGTGGCGAGACAGGGAGAAATGAAGCTAATTGTTGCTGCTGAAGGAGGCTTTTTAAAATGATGTGGCTTGGCTTCTGACCTTACCAAGACTACGATGGAAGACAGCTCATCGGTCATGTAAAATATGTGTGGAGACGCAGTCGTCCTTCAGACAGGGAAGTACTAACAGTATTGCAGTTTTTCTCATTTTCCCCTAAAAGCGACACCTTATCGAGCCGATATTTGGATTTTTTTAGTGTACCGACTATTGGCCTTAAATTTCCACCATAGGCCAATATTTTATTTTGTCCATATGCTGCCTAAAAATACACATAAGGCTTTATATTAACTTCTATTATTAAGAGATAGCTGCACAAAATCTAATTACATTAATAACTACAGCTGTCTTAAAACTTTGTGATAAAAAACAGTGCTTGGAGGGGAGTTTGTAGTAAACTTCAATAACATAATTTGGTGAAAATAATCAAAATTTACCTTTCATATTGCCATATAAATATATAGGCAGTGCTTATTGGCCGTTGGTTGATCTGTATTCCAAACAATTGGTAACAGAATCGTCCATGAAAAAAACCCATCAGTCGATCTCTAGTCCATAGCTTCTTTTATAAGCACTGCAAACATGTTTATTGTTGTATTGAAAGGAAAAACTGTGGCGTGGCGCTTCAGCAATACTTGCACAAGTATTAAATGCAATATCTCTAACACTGGTTTATGGTTTCAAATGAGCATTCAGCTCACGGTGCACACCTTGAACTCATCTAGAAGCATTAGCTAATATAGAAATCTTAAGTACATGGTTAGCAGGTTACTAGGGTGGCAAATACTTCAATTGCTCCATTGCACCAACAGTGAGTAAATTGCCTCGACGGTTGACAGGGGCAGAAGTAGCCCCAGCTGGAGTATGTCAAAGGAAGTCATGAGACAACACAATATAGTCAGTTTAATGGGGCTGAGGCCATAGGGCTCCCAGACACCTCACACACATGGCAGCTATTTGGGTGATGGTGGTGCCAATGGGAGGCTGGCTTCATTACTGGACACTGAAGAAACACTACAAGATAAAATGAAGAGACAAGCAGCAATGGTACAATGCTATTTAAAACCAATGGAATTATGAAAATTATGAATAATTCCTATTACATCACATTATAGTTTTGGTTTGGTTGGACATTAGGTTACCAGGTATCCACTATTTACCCAGATTTGCTGATTCAGTTTTATTAAGTTTTATTTCATTAAATATATATCCTCAAATAATTCCAAATATGTGTGTTTTTGTGGAGTGAGACAGCAACATCCATACAAAAAAAACCTACGGTAACTATAGCTGAATCATTTTAGTGAGACAAAATGTGTTGATGTGTAAACAACTTCTTAGCAAAGAAAAACAAACTCAGTGCTGACCAACAATGGGAAATTTGGTTTGTCCAGAGGGCACAGGCAATTGTAATCCTTGTGGAGCCATGAGACAATCCAAAACCACTTCTAATGCTAAAAGGTGAAAGGTCGCCCATCACACCCGGACCAGCCACCTTTTCCCTGTCAAGAGCGGTGGAATTCAACGGGACTGATCAAGACATGCGTTTGGCACATAGAAAATACAATGCCCATCTCTTGAAGAAACTCAAGGTCATCTCCAGCCAGTGCAGTAAGTGACTCCAAACAAAGAGGGAAGTGAAGTCACAGGCAACAAGTGCTCTCATTCACATACATGAAAGAGCAAAGGGAGAGCGGGCACCCATTCAAGTCGGCTAGTTCAAACCACAGGCAGGGGGAGGGCATTTTTCCATGTAAATGAACCCATTGACCAAAAAACCTGATGGTAGCATTTCAACTTCCATGTATACGCAGTGGGCACCGAGGGGGGAATCCTATACAATGATTATGATGAAGGTCAGGGGGCACTGTAGCCATGTGTGCCAAGTATTAGACTATCAAAGACTGTCACTTTGCTCTCAGCTAGTCGTCAGCGTATGAAAGAAACAACGCCTTTAGCCACTAATGTTTGTTGTCACGCTTGTCATAATCATCTCAAGTCTTGTTTCAAACCAAAACGGACACAGTGAGACTTCACGGGCCGACTTTTGGGAAACAGATACAGAACGATTTCCCTCGCTGCATCTTAAGCTTGTCTTCGCGGAGATTTAACGTAAAGAAAAGAAAAGAAAACCATGGGAAGAATCAGCCCCTATCCAGCTACCCTCATCCAAACTCAATTCTGCAAGGCTTGAAGAGACACAGAGACCCAGTGAGAAGCGTGTTGTGATTTCAATGCAGTAAGTGTTTTTAAAAGGCATATCCCGGTAGGCTACAACACGGTGCACTGTTTTTGAAACATTAATCACCCACTCAGCCTTAATCTGCGCTATAGAGGTTTTCCAAACAAGAAAGAAAAGCCACCCAGGTTTAGTGACAAGGCAGAAGCCGTATTTTCCCTTTAAAGCTTTAAATTTAGAGTATCTGCTTAGATTAAAAGAAAATAGGGTGGTATCTTCAAGTGTTTGTTTGCATGTCATGGTTAGTGCAGTGATATTTCTGCATTTTTATCTTCCATTCATGTTTATAAGCAAATTTTCGCCCCTTCCCAATGCAATGTTAACGTCCCATCTGATATCACTGTCAGTATCAAGTGAGGATATGCTTAATAAGTATTAAAAATGAAAAAAAGAGGGGAAAAAGTTATGTTTATTCACCCTTCACCGACACTACAAAGACCCTTATGTGCACTTAAGTTTCCAATAGGTACACCGCACATGAATGCAAACTCAAGTGTCTCTGTGTGTCACCAAAGTCAAGTGCACATGTGACAGCAGGACTTCATGTAGTGAAACGTACCGAGGTGTAAACACAGCATACCCGCTTTTCAGCACGTCCTGAGGAGTTTTAAAGATGCTGTTTAAACTTCGGAAACTCTAACAGCCTCCGCACACAGAAGTCCCTGTTTTTTCTTGCCCCATAGGGAAATATGAGCCTCACAGTCATATCAAAAGGAACAGATTATCTCAGCAGCAGCTCTCATATCTCCAGCTGATAGACATTTCGTGTTTTTTCCTTCTTCAAATGGGGCTTGATTCATCTTTGTAGTTTCTTTTCTCCACTATTTTGTAACTTTAAATTGCCCATAAAAAATTAGTGATCCATTGTTTTCCAGGGTAAGTATTCACAGCTAACCGGTCACTGTTGCATGGTACTGGAATAGTTGCTGGAAAAAGGTTCACAAAGTAACAGAAGTGTCGTCTTTGACACTTGAAGACCAAATCACAGCACAGTTAAAAAAGTAAGATTTGATGTGGGCCCTTAAACTCAGATATGATCCGCAATAAATAAACCACAAATATAGGCAGTTAATTCAGTTAATTCTTAATTCAAAGTTGACTCAAGGCAACAAATTACAAAAACTACACCTGATTAGCCTTAGTAAACAAATAGTGCATCCTTAATTAACATACTATAACTCCTAACCCTAACCTAGTAGTTACTAAGTCTAAGTACTAAGTTATAAACCATTAATAAACTTTTTTTCATGACAAATTAAGTCATTCTTCATGCATTGTTGGGTAACTTGGTAATTACAAAGTGTAATATCAAGTGATATGTGCATAAAGTTGAATTTATGGTGCAAAAGAATGCAAAAAGCAATATTAGTATGTTTGACACTACGGTTTAAAATCTCCACCAAACAGCTGCAGTATCCTAAATTTAAGAGCAGGGGCAGAAGGACCAAGTGTTGTGCAGACAGGATGAGACGCACAGAGACCAGTGTTTATATCTAACCTGCTAGTAGCTGCGTGCACCGCTCTCCTTCCCATAAAAAGGCAGAGGACCTGTTAGTCTAGGCTTCGTGTGGCCTTCAAAGACACCATTTATCTGTGGATCTGGAGAGGAGCCTATCTGATAAGTGCAGGCAGCCGCAGCTCAGGACACCTCCAAGTCCTTACGCAGGCCCTCAGCGTCTTTGAATCCTCCAGTGTTTACCTGCGGCTCTTTGATGAAACTAAAGCAATCTTGTCTGTATAACTGGGGCTAAGGATTCTGCTTTTGCTGTGAATAGATTAAGCAAATAATGTAAATATTTAGGATTTGGCTTAGAATGCTAATGCAAGTGACTCAGCGGAAGTATTTATTCCGTGTTATAGTATTAGCAACAAGATCTGGCAAAAAGTTTGTGCACAATATTATTGGAATGGTGCCATGGCTTACATCCACGTTTTCTGTTACATTGGCTTTTATTTTATGCATATTTAAAGGTTCATTGTGCAACTTTTCTGGGGGAGGGTCCGCCAAATGCATTTCTTCATGATGTTATTGCTTTTCGCAGGTTGGTATTAAACCTTTCTATCATCATGGAGGCCAAACTAGACAAAGTGCCTGTTTTTCATGGGCGTTTTGGGCTATAAAACTACTTCCAATTGAATAAGTTTAAATTAGAGCTGTTTAATTCTACTGTGGAACATTCCAGGCAGAGCAATGACATTTCCATAGCAGATTATGCATGTCAATAATGTCTTTGCAAACGAACCTATGCTTTTCTCTTTTCTTAAACATAATTTTCTCTTTATGCACACTACCATAACAGATGAGCCCCATGCTGATTGATAAGAGGCAATCCACCTTTAGCTGTCACTCTCCACATACATAGTTAGCAAGTAGGTAAAAAAAGAAACATATTCAGGCTGTGTTTAGCAGCCCCATCAGGCCCGTCTCAGTCCTTTAAAAAAATGACCCCGCACAATGGCCCGAGCGCGCAACAATGGAAGAGTTCAGACAACAAGCAAATCAAGCAGTTCCAACATAAAAGATTTATAGCATTGCCTACAAAAGCCCACCCACTGCGTTCTTTGCAAAGACAACTCTTGGACCCTCAATTGCTCTGAACTCCCATCGGTCAACCCTGCTTTTTTTCTCAAGGGCCTCTCCACAGCCCCAAAGACCCCCGCCATAAAAATCTAATGAAACACTCCTCTTTTTCAACAGCAAACTACAAAATAATTATTTCTCCCCTCGGGCATTTCGTAGAGAAAGTTAAGCCTAATTACACTGCACTTTTCTATAACACCACTTCATCAAATCTTTAGGGAGGACTTCGAGCCAATGATCATGACTAACTACGGTTTATAGGTTTTATTGCATTGTAGACAGAGCGGGTCATGAAGAGGTTTTGCGGTAGAAGTCAGACAGACAAAACGCTTGCAAACAAAGTGCGGTTAGGCCATAGTCTGTTACCTGAGGCTCCACAGGGCTCCGTCTCGTGGTCAGACTCGTACTGATTTTTCTGTTGTTCTCGTCTGTAGACAAGATGAGGTTTGTTGTGTTCTTCATCGGGCTCTTCCCCTTCAGGATGCATGAGGGGCTCCACGAAGTACTCGCCGCGTTGTGTCGTAAAAGTCCCGATCTAAAAGCAGAGAAAAAAAAAAAAAACAAATAGTCGCTGACGGTGTTTATGTGCACACTCTGTTCTTTGCATAGTTTGGTAATTTGTCTGCTGTCATTCGGTGCAACCCTCGGGCTTCACGTGGGGTTAAAGGCTCGACCTGACAGGTAAAGTGTGGAAAGAACATGCTGAATCAGAAAGGTCAGAGAATATCAGTTACAGATTATAGTCACGGTACGACAGTGTAGCCAACAACCCATCCAAGGCAATGATACAACCTACAGACGAGGGCAATGCAAATAAACTGCAAATAAACACATTTTACTCAAGATCGAGTCTGTTATTTCTATGATTAGCTTATGTAGAAAAAAAAAAAACATGACACAGTTCTAAATAAGTCAAAGAAAAATCTAGATTGTAAGTAGGAGAGCACTGCATATGTTGTATAATTGATTGATTGTTCCATATTTCTCCCATTGTATTGAAGTCTGGGGAAGTACTTGTAAAACTTATGTTAATCCAACTTTCTTTTTAGAGAAAAGAGCTGTAAGAATTGACAGTGAAAGAGACGCAACAATATTTATACCATTAAAGATACTGAAATTCAACAAATTATGTACAAAGCAAATCAGCAGATCTTGTCCACCAAACTCCAAAGAAAATTTACAAAGAGAGAAAGTCATTATAATTTGAAAGGAACTGAAAATGAAAAAAAAATTAAAATCAGAACAACAATAATGGAAAAATGTGTTTGAATCCAAGGAACAGTCTAAATGAAAAGATCAAAGCTTCAAAATCAAAAGTGTTTAAAAAGAAATGTGCAAAAAAGGTATGAAGTATGAACTGTATTTAGTATTGTGTATGTCACGTAAATAATAAATAGTCCTTATAAATGTAGTTGGAACTGTTGAAGTGTTAGAAATGTTTCATTTTGTGTGAAAAAGGGGCATATATTACAAGACTATATTTATTTCAGCTCTATTTCATTCACATTTTTATATGAAACAGAATTATTTTGTATTCATCTTTCATGAATGAAATAAAGAAATGAAATGAAGTTGAAAACTGATAAATACATAAAAAAGTGACTATTTTTGCCTTAATCTCTTTCAGTGGGAGATAGTAAAAGACTATTTGCCCTGTAGCTTGACTTAAGTGACATCATCATCAAGTGTCAGTAAGAGAAGAATGCTAATATTGATTTGGCAGTTCAGTTTCTTCCAAAGCTCCTTAGCTCAGTCAGCCATAAGGCATAGGCTGTTTGTATGGTGATTCTGCACATACTTAAACAGGATATTGGACCCTGGAATGTTTAGGGCAGCATTATTCCATGAGCGTCCTCGCGTGTGATAGATGTTTGACAGTGGAAATCGGATATGGAAAACAGGCTTGTGTACATTTCCTCTCCATCTTTCGAAGAGTGAAGGATTATAGTCAGCTGGCATGTATATACAAAACTTCTCTAAAAGCTCTAAGTGCTACATGTGTTCACATCACAAGTGTACGGACAAGCAAAGAAAACAACATAAGCACAAGCAAAGTGATGCTATGTTTCCGAGTCTCAAATTGCTTTTCAATTTTCAATTTATGTGATTTTGCTGATTAGATACATTTGAGAAACACGACATAATCAACTTTTTAGGTCCTCGAAAGGTGACTTTTTGTAATTCAAAAAGTAACTATGGTACATTTCTATAAATCCAAATGCACACATGGGGATTTCTAGATGAACTGCAAACTGAAAATAGTCTTTTTACATCAATTTATATGTCCAGTATCAGATTGATGCATCCCTAAATATAACTTGATCATTTTTTTTGTTTGTGTATTATGTAATGCATCTTCTTCTCCCATTGATTTTTGTTTAACAGTTGCACAGTGACCAGTTTGTTTCAGAGCTGTTAAATGTGGGCTCCCTAAAAAGGTGACCTGATTTTCCCCTCGTTACTTCCCATACTGAAGGGCTGAAGATGTGGCCGGGTTGACTCATCCTCCACTTCTTTTATGTGGCACGTTAGGGTTGTTCAGCAACTAACATTTCCCACGGGTTCCTCTGGTTTTTCACTAAACTTCTCTGGCAGCATCTCTCAGCCACAGCTTACTTTGAAAAGGCCAAAAGCTTCTCAACCCCACTACCACCAACAACCCTCAATATCCCTCCTGGGGACGGCTTTGAGCCCCTCTGGACCCAACGCAAACCTGTTTTCCCCTAGAATGACCCCTTTGTTTTGGGCTAAATTATTCTTTAATGACCTCATCACAACAAAATGTGCTAGCTTAAGTGATCATACGAGGCCTATAGTTTATTTCCATAGGCTAATTGTTCCTAAGTGATGGTGCAGATAACCAACCTACAATTAATGTCTAAATCAGGAAGTCATGCATAAAAGTTGGACCAAGGGGTAATTAAACATTTATGAGTCAGTTACCTTCCCTTAAGAAGTAAAAATGCACTGTATGACTTTCTGCTGGAGGGTCTGCTACTTGCTTGTCTCCATGGATATATCATTGTTTTGCCAAGAATGTTTCACAGTAAGGCATTAAAATTATTTATCTTAATGGAAACATGCAGATGACACCAAGTCAGTCACAGTAAGAATCTGTGCTTTAAAGGTATTTCTTAGCGTTCATCCAAAACACTGAATGAATGCAAGACAGATATGTTTAAAGAAGAAGTATTGTGCTAATCTATGACATCCATGGATCACGAATAAAAAGAAACTGCAGTGCCCAATGGGAGCTGGCACCGGCATAAATGGCATCACAACAAAGAGCTGTGAAGTTGTAGGCACCTTGGATGAATAGCTGCACATTAGCGAGTGGTGGAAAGTCGATTTTGCCTGACAGTTTTGCATTTAAGGCTGTGGAACATTCCAGGCACAGACAGTGGAAATTTAAAGATGAGTCATTTGTCTATTCTATTATGATTCCTCATTATACTAGTTTCGATGGTTGTCTCGTGCCGCAACAGAAAGGGATATTAAACGCTGACTAAGGTACTTTGTTAATAGACCAGTCACCACACAGTCATAGACGATTCTGAAGTTTACTATCTTTGTACTGGGCAAATCTAAAATAGAGATTATGATTGGCATGAGCACAGTCACTCCAGAGACTGCACACACTGCTAGAGCCAAAATTCCCAACCAAAACTTCCAGGCCAAAATTTGACTGGCGCGACTGAGGTCAACCCCCTGCCTCTGGACCCGTAACCTTACATGACCCGTGAAGTCATCTCTTTCAGGTCTTATCAGATTCTCCCAAACAGCAGTCAGCACACTAAAGATCAAGGCACAAGTATATCTCCGTGTCAAAAGGGCCAGGAAGCCATTATTACCCATTAAACACTGTTGGTGCAATCCCTCAGTCACCCACGGGTGTTCCATACAAAAGGTTCCAAATGCTTTCTAGCTATTACTATTATTTCAGAGAGAACATCTGACATACAAGTCTTGCCAAATGAATATTTAAATGAGAAGCAGATGATTTGCACATATCTATAGCTATAACTTTCTATCTAGATGTTAGTTTATTGTGCAACAGGCCAAGAAATGAGCCAGCACCACAACAATAGAGAGCTCCTTCAACTTCACTATTATTCAGCACTCAATAGAATGACCTGAATGAAGTGTGCCTCCTGCCAGGTGATTAATCAGACTGCAAATATTACATCATGAAGTGCTTTTTCCACTAATGGGTCCATGATGGCTACTACTGACTGGCAGAGGTATAACAATTAGAATAAATACTGTATTTGATCACATAACAGAATGGCAAAGTTGCATTAAAGGTTCCAGAGAGCACACTATTGACTCTTATGAACACACTATTGACTCTTATGAACACACTATTGACTCTTATCAAGCCATGTTTGAATGTTGTACCAAAATTATGTTTTAAAAAA
>KN497020.1:504-18324 GCA_000787155.1 Scartelaos histophorus | reverse complement strand
GAGCGTCGTTTTGGAGGAGGGGACATGAAAGCGGCCTCGTCTATCTCCGTGTCACTTCGAGCTTTGATGATAGTACTGTTTTGGCAGCGGTAAAATCCAACCATCACTCAGACCACCCAAAGGCGCTCAGTTTGGGCTTCGTGTCCATAAATCCCACCGATAAAGGAGCACCTCACACCTGTGTCACCCGGAGACCAAGCACCAGGCACCAAGCACCCGCAGGGGGGGAAAAAGATGGTGACGTACGGAGTTTGAAAGGGGAAAAAGTAATAGCGGTGACAAAAGTGCAACGTGAAGTGGCACTACAATTTGAGGTATTACCATAAAAGTGGTGCCAAATTGCCTGTTTTTTCCACAGGTGTATTGTGAAAATTGGTTCAACTTGTATTGTGACAAAAGAAATCATAGACAGACATTTTTATTTGCTGGTTTGATAAAAGGTTTTGGAAAGCACAAACATGGGTTGTGAGTAAATTCAAAGCTTATTTCTTATTTATTTTCAGATATTATTATATTAAGTCCTAAAAGCTACCATTTGTAATTTGTCTTTTTGTATTCTCATATATCACCACTAGATGCTATCTACGTCATTGCTGTCTGTTAGTGTGCCAACTTTGGCCTGACAGAAGAAGACCAGAGAGACAGGTGACTGTGAACAAAGGCCAGGAGAGGAGAGGAGGAACAAGTTTCAAATCTTCTCTACTGGAGAAAAAAAAAGATTAAACACATTTACAGATGGTAGCTTTAACACTATAAGTTCCTCGTTTATCACAGGGGTTATGTTCTAAAAATAACCCGCAATAGGCAAAATCCGCAAAGTACTCAGCTTTATTTTCTACTACTATTATATATGTTTTAAGGCTGTAAAACCCCACATCACACACTTTATACACTTTTCTCAGACAGAAATTAACATTTTCTCACATTTCTCTCTTGTTTAAACACTCTCAAAGTTCAATCCATGCTAGCGACCGAGTTGCGCGGTTCTCAGTATTGATCTAGTGGCCGAGTTGTGCCCCCCACTCGCTAAGTCTGACTCTGGGCCAAATGGTCGGGGAAAAGTCTAGGGCTGTTTTTTGGTCCCAGTCTGCCCCTGCAAACATACAGCTCTTCAGGGTCCCACTTCGAGCAATCGAACTTTTATGCAAATGTGGCAGCTGAACATTTTCTGTACTGCACAGAAGACCCAGCACGGACCCAGCACGTGGTCTACAGTCCCTTAGCCAATCAGGACAAAATTGCCACCCCCCAAAAAAATCTGCGAAACAGCAGAAAGGTGAACCGTGACAAGTGTATTTAAAACAACATTATAGGAAGATTTACAGTTAGTGATAGAAGGACTCTGCTCCTTATATTACCTCAGTTTTAAATGATTTGAAATGGTCCAGTTGATGTATCCCTGAGCTTATAAGTGCTTTAAATAACTTTCTGAGGCCGGAGTGGAGTTTTTCCATCATAGTAAAACAACAACTAGCATGTGAACAGTACACTTCCTGATTCTCAGTCGATAAAGCTCTCCCATTTCTTCATTTTGACACCAAGAGCTGCTTTTACAATATTGGATCAAAACAGCAAAAATCTTGCTCAACTGCATATACAAAAATGGGGTATCATACAACCATTGTAATGAGTCCAGAGTCTCAAAAGTGGAAAAATCCACTTTTGAGAATTTGTTATGACGCTGACATTTATTCGAGCTATTTCAAACACATACAAGCACAAACTTGACTGAATAGCTGAGGAAAGAAAACATCGTCTTGCCTCTGTGTAATTTCACTTCCATTGGATTTGGGATGCAGGATCAGGTGAAGTCTGCGTGTGCTCGGCTGGTTCATGATTGAGCTGTTATGCTAATCTCTGCTGCAGTGTGCTAGCTAGCGTTTCACTCAGATCTCTTTACATCCGTCAGGAGATATCGGTCTTTCCTATCTGCCTCTGATCTTGTTCTGTGCTCACATCACTGCAACTACAAGGTCCCCACTATGGCAAAATATCCCCAATCATGTGTTAATATGGCGGAGCGGAAGAAAGCCTGATCCTTTAATCACATCGCGGGGGTCTCTGCGGCTCTGCATGTCAGGCCTGAGTCTTTGTTTGCTGGTACATGACGCTAAAAACTCATATCTAAGGTTTACACGACAACAAAGCATGAAATGACTTGGTCCTCCAGAGTCTTCTGTTCACACACACTGCACTGTCAGGAGCGCTCTAAGGGAAAATATTGCCTCTGTGTTTGTGTCTTTGTTGGAGTAATGTGTTGATAATCGCATTATATGACACAAGAAAGAAACTGTTATGGAAAATGTATGAGCAATATCACACATATTATGAAGCTATAGGTAAAAGTGTCTGAATGGGCAATGTTGAGTATGCTTTGTTAAAGGTTCTATATTACACTAATTCTCTTGTGAGCCATGTTATAATATTACTGTATATTATGTTTAATGTTACTTTATCAAAAACATACCTGGATGTTGTGTTTTGTCTCTGCTACAACCCAGCTCTGCTAACATTCACACGTTCGGTAATCGTGCATTATTAGTCTGTCTACTTCTCCAAAGCTCAAAATGTTCTGTTCCACCTGGTAATGTCAGGGAGCGGTAGTTTTCAAGTCAACAGCTGCCTTTTACCTTTTGTTCGGTAGGGATTGGCATCTGAAGGGCTGAAATGATCCAGATGATTCAAGGGAAGTTGTATGGAGTGCAGAAACATAGTGGAGCAATTTCTTTATGACCACGTGACATCACAAGGTGGAGCAGAGTGTCTTCTGTCTGAGAGTAGAATATGCAGGATTTGACTGTTAATGAAATGTGTGAATGAAACAAAACACACTCCGAGTATGTTTGTGATGAGGAAACATACCGTAGATCAGAAAAGAGCGTAATAAAGGCCGTCATTGGTTTGGTGACAGGACCAGTGACAGGGCAGAATAGTGGGTTTCGTGGAAGCCAAAGTTGAAACGCACAAAAGAATCCAATTATCTGGCCAGCCAACACATGCTTTGACAAAACTTGACAAAAACAAGTAGTGGGTCCATTTCCTTTCTCCCTGAATCCAGATTGCATGACAGCGAGGCGGATTAGCCGACCAGAGAGATGCATGGTCAGTTTGGCGGTTTACGTTAAAAGGGCCACAGAATAACAGAGGTTTTTCTATGGTTAGATTCCAGACCTTGCATTTGGAACAGAATGTACAAGGGACTGACAGGTCCGGCAACTTAACCAAAGCAAACATGGAGATGCAGATATATACTTCAGCCTTTGTTTGTGAAAATATAGACCATTTTGTTTTTGAGAAGCATGCAGAGTGCAAGTGCTTTGTGCATGGGAAAAATGTCTGTGCTTTTCTCTGAACCGGATTTAACAAAGGTTTTATTTCTCAGCTTGTTCCATTTTAAATAATGTGTCTGGAACTTCACAAAAGCCTATCAAAATTATGTCACTTTCTCAAATAGCCAAAAATTCCATTTCCAAAACTTTCAGGATTAATTTTAAATGATCGGTTGGATTTTAGTTTCCAGTGCTTTTGTAAATTATGCAGGTTGAGCGTGCAGAATATTCAAATGCTACATTGAGTCTTGAGATTGAAAAGAATACTGTCCATATTAATTAATGCATTATATATATAGATTTAAGTTGATGAGGAGTGTTTGGACTGACAGAAAGAATATAGTGTACAAACCATAGACTGTTCATATAAATGGACATAGCTAACCCACTAGCCGCCGCAGGAAGTAAGTATGGAGACACTTTTGGCTCCATTGCCCCTCTCTCTGTAACTGCTGCAGTGAACCTCGGCATTTTGGTCTTAAAATGTTCGTTTTAACCCGCTCTACGTGATCCTGGTGTTTTTTTATTTCACTGTTTTGCTCATAATGTCCCTAATATGGAACTCTACTCCCGATTCGCCCCTAGAAATGATTGCATAGTGAGCTTCATTTGACAGGAACCAAACCCTGTAGGTTACGTCACACTCCCTTTGTCCTCTTCTTTATACAGTCTATTTTATAAACTCTAGAAGGACCCCGCACAATCTGAGAATTTTTACCCAGGGCTATCTAGCCTCCCGCCTTGAGATGAGTGCTCCAGCTCAGCCACTTATTTTCTTATTTCCTTATTTGCATATGCATTTCTATCCACTTACTGCTACTAAAAGAAGAATGAACACGGTTTTGCAATATATTCAAAGGCCACGATGATTATCCATGATGCCATATTATGACCTTTTCAGAGATAGGGTTCGTGTCCATGGACTGCCAGTGTGAATCTCACTTTATCTTCATGCGGCTATTTCTATACAACTGTGCGGCTCATATTATTTTTTCCCACATTATCTGCTTCTGCGATGGAGAAATGAAAATACATAAATCTCCTATTGAGTCCCACCTCCTCTAAACCATCAGCACTCATTTGCATAAACTTCTATGGCCACCAACAGTTAGTAGTGTGCATTTGAAAGGCTATACTACTTGTCTATTTTACATAAAAATAGTTAATATAATTATATCTTGACTATAGCTTTTATACTTTATTATTTTCAATGTTTTTTTTTTTCATTATTTATTTATTTATTTTTATTTTTTATTCATTTATTATTTTTGTTTTATTTTATGGTGAGGTTTATCATTTTATTATAAGTCTTGGTTGGATATAATAATTTCATAAGTGTTACCTAGCAACCGTAATGTTAACAAGTGCCAAAAATCTTTTAATTACACAATACAATTTTAATTAATAAAAATGGCAATGCCTTTATTTTGTTAAATGAGTAAAAGAAAAATTCCTTCATAAATTGTCCTTGCGTTCTATTTCGATTAGATTTTTTGTTGATGAAATAGGTAGAGGTAATTTATTTTAGAACATTACTTCCTGTATTTTTGTTCTGTTTTTCTCAACTTTTTTCAGTATACAGCCACTTCAATTACAAAAATATGAATAGCACTCTGCTTCGAATATTTCACAATATGACTTTAAACAGATCTACCTGATATTTATTCAATTACAAGTGGCTTTATTGCTCAAAAACACCTAGAAAAATGAGATATAAAGGTTTAAAGTATCACATCTCCACGATGAAATGCATTCGACGGACCCTCCACCAGAAAAGTTACACGATGCACCTTTAAGACTACATATTAAACAAGTCGCTGTCCTCATTTGAATATCATTGGGCTCACCTCTATCCTGTTCATTGCAGCTGAGTATTTTTGCCCGGATAGATAAATGGCTCCCACCTCGTAGCTATATCAGATGCCACGGCTCAATCAGGGCATCTTCGGAGCGTGGAGAGGGGTGAATGACGTCTCTCTCCTGATTGGCTCAGACTGACGGCGGGGCCATATTTCACCCACACACATACACACACCCACACACATTCTAATACAGGTGCACGCTTTAGCTCTGTCCTCCTCAAGTTTAACACAGAGATAAAAACGAGGAGATGATGAATTTACTGAAGGAGCGTTCTGTCCCCTATTCTGTTCCCATCACCGCTGACTGCACTGGGGGACACTTTGATAGATGTCCCCGGCCACTGCGAACCCCCCCCGCACCAGCACTTAATGGTCCGTTCCAATAAACCCACATTCGGTCTCCACATTACTGGTACAGCTCTCTTGCTTATTGACCCGACCAGTTATTACGTTCTAATGGACTTGGTGCCGATCTGGAAGTTAAATTTGAGATGGAATCAATAAGCAGGATGAATGACTAAGGGAGTGAATTATGTAGTTGAGACTACATCTATTAAGGGGCGAAGCTGAGCCATCACAAAATCTATGTCTGATTTGAAAAGAAGAAAATTGCAGACTCCGTAATTAACTAACGTGTCTGCTCAAATGGGGCTATTGAACACCTCAGCCTGAGAATCAACAAGTCATAGTAATAATACAAAGTTTTATGACCTATTCAAAAGTGTATTATCTAACTTTTGTGTCTCCATGGAGATGTTATTGCTTTGTCTAGAATATCCTGCAATGTAACTGAGATTGAGCCATATGAGTTTTTCATGGTCAATGCTGATACTGCTGATGTAGAATCCAGAGCAGTTGAGGGCTGGTGAGCTCTGCCCATATTTTTGCGCGGATATGACAAATTTTTATTATTTTTCTCCAATTATGTCATTTAAATTTACTACAAATATTCCCACAAAGCTTTTTACCACAAACCTTTAAGAGAGACATGTGCAGTTTTGTGCAGTTCTCCCTTCGTATTTATTTGTTAAAATAAAGCTCTGTGTGTATTTGTGATAGTGACTTGTCTAAAACAATAAAAACAATACAATAAAAAGTGAAAATATCAGCCATGATAAGCACTAGGCCACATTACAGGACAGATCTGTGGAGTGGCGACCCCGCTGGCAGTCAGAATGCGTCTTTCTTATGGTATTTTTATAGCAATGAAACACCTGAAACTGAATAAATGCAAGACTGACCAGTTTAATGCTATATTGTGGCACATTTCATGCAAAGCAACATCATCTCCATGGAGACAGGCACGTGGCAGACCCCCTACCAGAAAGGATTATACAGAATACCTTGAATGATCACAATTTTATACTTTATATTTTGTGCAATATAATTTCATCCGTGAAATTGTAATCACGTTAGTTTTGAGGCATGATGTTTTGGCAACTTGACAAACAGGTGTTCAGGGGATTTTCAATTTTTTGTTTGTTTTTTTCCTTCCCAGGCATAAACGTTACATCCCTGACACATTGCGATTAGGACATCTGCAGTAGAAACAATATTCTCAGAGGGTTAAATTGTACCAGTTAAACTTACGCTTGTTAGTGAATGTCTAAATAAGAACTCAAGGTTGTTTTTATAAGAACCGCTGATGCTAATGTAAGCAGCCATTAGCATTGGCGAGAAAGGGAAAAGGTCAAAGAGACAAACGCCTGCAATTTAATCATTAACACTGCGCCGTGGCTGTTTCAAGTGTCATTTCAAATACAGAGCACCTTTAAAACTGCTGGAGTGCGTTTTCCTAATAATGTCTAAGAAGTCAGACTTTGAACAAGGTGAATTTTGAAGGACTTTGCAATAAATATTTTTATCATAAGATTGTGTTTAAGATGCTCAGTTGTAATTTGAATTTAATGAAGGAAATTAATAAAAGCTACAAAAAGCTAAAGAGGCACCATTGAACATTTTTATGGATCGCAAAAACATATTATTCATACAAAATTTATCAGATTTTTTCACATCTCCTTATGGGCAAGGCTTAAATATATATCCAAAAGACAAAGGGTGAAAGAAGGAGAGAGAAAAGAAAGAGATGTAGAGAAATAGAGGCAGAGATAAAGAAAGGTGGGTAAAACTAGAAGGTTTCCTAAATGAAAATGAACAGAGACAGACAGAAAGAGATAGAGATGTGAAGAGACAGAAAAAGAAAGACAAAGAGACAGAGAGAGAATGATGACCGTAGAGAGAGAAAGAGATACAGAGGAAGAGAGAGACAAACACAAGGAGAAAGAGAGATAGACAAAGTAAAAGAGAGAAAGAGAAAGAGTGGAAGGAGAAAAGAGATAGACATAAATAGAGAGAAAAAGAGAGAGAAAGAGGCAGATAGAAAGAAAAAAAATGGAAGAAAGAGAAATAGAAAGAGAGAGCATAAAAAAGGTAGAGAGACAGAGAAAGAGATAGAGAGATAGTGAGAGAGAAAAGACAGAAAAGTAAAAGAGAGAAAGAGGCAGACAGAAAGAGAGAGAAAGGGAGATAGAAAGAAAGAAAGAGAGAGTGAAAGAGAATGACAAAGAGTTAGAGAGATAGACTGAGAAAGAGAGAGAGAGAAAACAAGATAGAGAGAGAAAACAAGAGATGGAGATAGAGACAGGGAGAAAAAGATAGAGAGGAAGGGGAAAGAGATAGACATAAATAGGGAGAAAAAGAGAGAGAAAGAGGCAGACAGAAAGAGAGAGAAAGGGAGATAGAAAGAAAGAAAGAGAGAGTGAAAGAGAATGACAAAGAGCTAGAGAGATAGACTGAAAGAGATAGAGAGAGAAAACGAGAGATGGAGATAGAGACAGGGAGAAAGAGATAGAGAGGAAGGGGAAAGAGATAGACATAAATAGGGAGAAAAGGGAAGAAAAATGGAAGAAAGAAAGAAAGATGGAAAGAGAGAGAGCATGAAACAGAGGTAGAGAGAAAGAACGAGATAGATAGATAGTGAGAGAGAAAAGAGAGAAAGAGGCAGACAGAAAGAGAGACAAAGGGAGAGAGAAAGAAAGAGAGAGAGTGAAAGAGAACGACAAAGAGGTAGAGAGATAGACTGAAAGAGATAGAGAGAACGAGAGATAGAGACAAGAGATAGAGAAAATGAGGTAGAGAGACAAAGGAAAATAGATAGAAACAGAGAGAGAGAGAAAGAGAGACAAAGACACAGAGAAAAAGATAGTTAGAAAGAGGCAGACAGAAAGAGAGATAGAAAGAAAGAGAGTGAGTGAAAGAGAGAAAAAAGAGGTAGAGGAAAAGAGATAGAGAGAGAGAGAGAAAGGGAAAGAGACACAGAGAAAAAAGAGAAAGAGGCAAACAGAGACAGAAAGAGAGAGTGTGAAAGAGAGAGAAAAAGAGGTAGAGAGACAGAGGAAAAGAGATAGAGACAGAGAGAGAAAGAGATAGAGAGAGACACACAGATAAAAATATTTAGAGTTAGAAAGAGGCAGACAGAAAGAGAGATAGAAAGAAAGAAAGAGAGTGAGTGAAAGAGAGAAAAAAGAGGTAGAGGAAAAGAGATAGAGAGAGAGAGAGAAAGGGAAAGGGACACAGAGAAAAAAGAGAAAGAGGCAAACAGAGACAGAAAGAGAGATAGAAAGAAAGAGAGTGAGTGAAAGAGAGAAAAAAGAGGTAGAGGAAAAGAGATAGAGAGAGACACACAGAGAAAAAGAGAAAGAGGCAAACAGAGAGAGAAAGAGGGAGTGCGAAAGAGAGAGAAACAGAGGTAGAGAGACAGAGGAAAAGACATAGAGAGATAGTGAAAGAGAGAGATAGAGATGGAGATGGAGAGAGAGTGAGACATGCACAGTGAGAGAGAGGTGGGAGGTTTCCAAAATGCAAATAAACAAAGCTGTGTTGCAGCATGATTGATGAACACCAGGCTCAGTTCTATTTTGGCCGCTCTTGTGCATGAGCCAATGAGCGCGCACACTCACACAATCCAGCGCATCATCTGAGCTCCGCTAACAAGATCAAAACACCGAGTCCTCCAAACATTATTCAAGTCTCTCGAGCAGCACAATGTAAATATCCACTCACTTACACGCAGTCAGCCAATCTAAAGACCAAGAACGCATAGTCGGACTTAAAGGGCATGTGTAGCCTCCAGCCTCAACAAACAAATCTGTATCTGAAGGTAATTCAAATCAGTCCCTCGGCCCATGACCTCTGACCCCAGCATGGAGGCAAATCAGTTCAAGGATAAGGGGGAGTGAGAGTTTTACTGTCAATAATACCTCTGTCAATAAGGAGGGCTTATGCTTGAGCAGTGTAGGAACTTGACTCATTGGCAAACACAAGTGATATACCAGTGAATAGAATGATCTCGGAAAAAAAGTATTTCTGATGTTATAATATTGTTTCCTTGTCAAAAACATGGGGTTACAGTTTGTTGCATTCACATGTTTAACACATAAATCCTGCATATTTAGGCTGAGTTTTCTCAAACAGAAGTGCCCCACTGTGTTTTTAAACTACATACACCTTCGCTAGAATCATTTAGATCATTTCAGGCCCAGAATTTGCAATCTCTGATGAACAAAAGGTATTAAAAGGTAGACAGACTAATAATAAAAAGCTGCTCATACATGTGTGAATGAAGCAAAATACAACTTCAGGTAGGTTTTTGATGAGGTAACAACATTCTAACATGGTTTAAAGTTCACACAAGTAAGTTTTGGTCATATGGGATATTGGTTTTTACTATTATAACTAATACCAATACAGACAGTTACTTAGTTAGTGATTTATATGTGTCTCCTCAGCAAAAGTGTTACTGAAAGGCCTTTCTGTAAAGTCAACACACTGGAACAAACTGAAGTGGTCCTTGCAGACGTACGCTGTTGTGCACTGTTAGCAGCAGAGCCGTGGGGCTGGGTGTGGGGTCAAAGGATGAGCAGATAATTGTGGGTCTCCTAAAGCCTCGATGGTGCTCCAGAGGCAGCCAATGGGGACCAGGGTCGGGGGGCAGAAAACTGTCCAATTAGAAGTGGCCTTTAAGGGTCAGTGGGACCCCACTGTGAGTGTGGACCTAAACTGAGCGGCTATAATAGCGCATACATCATTTATCACTCGCTCACATGACAGCTCCTACTGCCGTAGTGACTCCATAAAGTGGGGTTTAAAGTGCGCATGACAGGTTTTCAGACTTTTCTAAGTCTTACTTGGTTTGGTGGAGTAGGACATGTAGTAAATATGTATCCTAGTTTGGCATCCAGTAAAAGATATGAAATAGCAGTGACTTCTAAAACAGAAAGACAGTACATCTTTCTAAGCCATCCATTGGAATGAAGGTTTTGTTTTTTGTTTTTTCTGGTAGTTAAAAATTTGTATTTGACAAAATAAAGGTGACTCCTGAGAGCTTTTAGTCATGTTAGAATGTTTACCTACATCATAACCATACCCAGAGTTGTGCTTTGTTTCATTTACACATGCTTGAGTAAACCTTTATTATTAGTCTGTCTACGTTTCCAAAACTCAAAATACTTTGTGATGACATGAAGCAGTAATTTTTAGCAACCTTTTGTACATTTTGTTTAGTAGAGATTGGCAATTCTAGGGGTGAAATGATCAAAATGATTCTAGTAAAGGTGTATGAAGTTTAAAAACACAATGAGGCATTTCCTCATCGAAGCTGCGAAACGTATTCGACCAAATAAACTTTTCTCCAGTTGACAAATAGATTTTTCTTTAGCCATGGATTCTACACATACGACTGTGGGATTTTACACATATATTACCGCATGACATCACAAAGTGGAACAGTGTTTTCTGTTAGAGTGAAGAACCTAAATATGTAGGATTTATGTGTTAAACATGTGTGAAGAAACCAAAACACAACTCCATGTATGTTTCTGATGTGGAAACAACATTATACCATAGATCAAAAATAGCGTAACATGTGTGTTTTAATAATACCATTCTTTTTTTAGATTAGAATGCATTTCCCTGTGATCTAGACTCTGTATAATCCAAAACACAACTTCACCCTACCTGTCACTTTAAGTCAAAATCCACTTGTCACCACTGGTCACACTTCTCATTCATTATTTAATTTTCTCCCTCTTAAACCTGCAGGGTCACCAGTTCGTGTCGCTCTGTGACTCGCACCCTGGTCCTCCTCACTGTGCCGTTCATTAGGGCGTCTACCTGCGGCGCATGATGCCAGACACTCTCGGTGGGTTAGGGTCTATTTGTAGAGCAGAGAAGGAGGTGGTCTCTACAGGCTAATTACTTCGTTTAGCGTTAAGGTGAGATGCAGTTCAGGTGGAGCCGAGATGCGTTAATTATGTCGACAAAAACAAGGACTGAGCTGCTGACTGCGGTTGGAACCAGTTAAAAAACAATAATAGCTATAAAAGTTCCCCCCGGTTGGTCCTCTGGAGAGTGGCCTTAGGGAGGAAACAAAATAACACACTGGAAATTGAAAGTGAAACGACATAAACACAGGCTGTAATTGAAATATTAACAACGGATTCTGGTTAAATTGACTTTGTAAGGCCTTGACGTTAAAGGTCTTATATTAGACACACACGACTGACTATTGTAAGCTTTAAGTCATGTTATAATGCTGTTATCTCCTCAAAAACATACCTGGGCTTGTTTTGTTTTTTTTTTTTTTTTTTGTTTCATTCACACATATTTGTGATTGTTCATTTATGTTCAAAATGTTCTATTCCACCTTTTGATATCCTGAAGCAGTAGTTTTTAAGTTAACAGCTACATTTTACCTTTTGTTCAGTAGAGATTGACAACTCCGGGGCTGAAATTATCTGAATGATTCTAGTGAAGGTGTGTGAAGTTTAAAACACAGCAGAGTGTTTTCTGTTTGAGCCTAAATATGGAGGGTATATGTGTTAAATACATGTCAATGAAACAAAACATGTATGTTTTTTTGATGAGGATGCTTGTTTCCATGAATATGCCATTGCTCTGCCTGGAATGTCTCAAAGTATGACTTCAAACAGTTCTACGTTGCATTTATTCAATTACAGGTGGTTTAATTGCTCAAAATACTTCAACAACAGGCATTCTGACTTTAAGCATGGTTGCCTCTCTGCAGATCTGGCTTGTAACTTGGTCTGTTTTAGTCTCCATGAAGATAGAAAGGTTTAATACCATACAGTGAAACATTGAACAGTGAATTGTGTTAAAAATATGCATCTTTAAAGAGTTCTCTCCGGACATAAAATGATCAGGTAGATTAACTAAAATAATTAAAGGTGTGCTGTGGAACCTTTGTAGAGGGGGAGTATGTCACCTGCTTGTTATTGCTTTGCTTGAACCATATGTGTATTGCTCTTATTCGGTTAAAACTCGGGTTTCTCTCTTCTGCTCTTTTCTATTATAAACATCTCTGCCAAATTAGGAGAAAGACCATTTTAATTATCTCAACAAGTGTTTTAAAAATGCATTGTATTTCTTTAGTATTCCTAGAAGCTCACCTCAGGGCAAATCACATACACATTATATTATAGATCTACAGAAGACCAGCCACTCTCTGTAAATTGTCGTAAGGTTTTGTGTGGGTATTTTCAGCTCTGTGGGTGACTTTCTCAGTCTACAAATTCCAAACAGACTCCAGAGCACACTGTTTGATGCAGTTGTTGTTGGTGAATAATGAACCCAAAGTGTTACAACAGAGAAAATACAGCAGGTCTGACGTGTGCCCTCATCAGTTTTATAGCACTCCTGGCTATTCCAAACATCCTCTGTGTGACCAGTAATGCCACTATAGTGAGAAGGAAGTGGCCCTACAAAGCTCTGTATTCAAAGTTTAATTTGACTTTCATGTCATCTCTGGAGTAATCACGGCAGCCCATTTCTGTCTAGTCACAGATACATATACATAAATGCATGACTGTATTTTTGATCTAAACCAAAGGCTTCTATTTACTGCTCCATATTATGCAAATAGGAAATGCAAATGGTCATTAAAACTGCAGAGTGCAGCCATGCTGGCCGCGGTGGCACATTGTGCCGATGGCGCTTTCATGTCTAATCAAAGCTGAAAAAGCCAAGTTACTATCAGAGATATCAAAGGCCTCTTCTCCAACACAATACAATCTTATATCTATTCCAATTATGGCACTCTTTTCTCCCACAATAAAAACAACTGGGAGCTTGCTTCAAAGAACAGAGAATTGTACAGGCTGTTATTTGGAGTGTGACACAAAGCTCTGTGTGAGCCGCACACAGACACAGGAGTAACACTGGGTACAGTGGCCATAATACAGGCCACTGTTCCATTCTGGGGTATAAACAGGTCTCAGAGAGCATATGCCACTCACTATATGAAGAGTATGTGTGCAGGAATAAAAATTAAACATTTACTTAACGGGAAATAACGTGAACTCAAGATCTCGTGCATAAGCGCGCTGGTCCAAAATAAACCAGTACAATAAATAAACCAGTGCGGCACCAGATGTTTGAACATGTTTAAGTGTACCCAACATCCCAAATACACAAAAGGCTAATCCACAGGCTGGGTCGTCCTGACCACACAGCTCAAGATATGGAGATGGATTCTTACACAGTGGTCTGCAGCCGCCCCCTGCTCGGTTTGTCCAACAGCACAGAAGGAAGGCTTTTCAATTTAGACAAGCCATTTTGAAGGAAAAAATAAGGAGAATTGACATCCAATATTAAAATTCTGTATAACATAACCAAAATACAGTATCAGTAGTGAAAAGGAGTAGGTCTGAATTGTCTAAAATATAGCCTGATAAAATATACTCATGCATGATTTTGTATTCAGCTGTTTCACACTCAATTTCACAGTGAATTATCTTCAATATTCTTACTTAAGACAGGCTCTGCTGCGGTCACTGGTCTATGGTGCCCAGGCTGCTCGCTGCTATTCTAAACTCTATAATGTAAAGAGTTAGGCACAGGAGCAGAGAAGCAGCTCGAGCCCATTTCCACTGCAAATTGTTGTTGTTGGTCCACACCCAAGCTATTACTGCAGTCACAACAGTACTGAATAACATTAGGATGGTCACCACAGTGATTGGACCCACTGAACCCTGCAGAATCTAGACCTATATAAACTTTTATCGTTTCATGGAAAAACATTATGGATAAAGTGGATTCAAATTAAGTTAAATCTAGCCTATATTAAAAAGAAAATAGGAAAGATTATGAGGGAAAAACGTTGTAACCGCTGCTGCTGAGGGAATAATGAGACATGATAAGATAAATGTATTGAAAAAATATGATACAAACTTTCTAATTAAAAGTCAAACAGTAAAGTTATTTATGTGTGTTATGTGTGTGTATAAATCTGGCATTTTGTGAAAAAGAAAAAAAAAAAAGAATTGTATTTCCTTTCCTGATATTTTTTCCTATTGTTTCCAAAATATGTATTGAAATCAAAATGTTGTTCACAGTGTATATTGTAATCACATCCAGCAAAATTGAAATTTGAGCTAAGACTGAAATATAACCTGCCAAACTAAAACAAGAATTCTGTATTTCAGTGCATGTTTCTGTCTAAACAGGATTAGCAAGCTCCAAATATTCCTTAAAAAGACTTTCAATTCAAATTCCTGAATAACTGTAGATGTTGCAATTTGATACATTTTCTCCAAATATATATATTTTTAATTTTACTGGAGTAATACTACTTTTTTTTTTTACTTTTTTTTACTGAGTAACATTATTTTAAAGGGTCTATATTATGCAAAATTGACTCCTGTGAGCTATTTTGCGACTTTTAATGTTGTTGCCCCATCAAAAACATATAAGGAGTTGTGTGTTGTGCTACCTTTTGTCTTTTGTTCTGTAAAAATGGGCTATGCCAGGGCTGAAATGATCCAAATAATTCTAGTTAAAGTGTATGGCGTTTAAAACACAGTGGAGCACTTTTTTATTGCTACATAACATCAGAAAGTGGAACAGAATATTTAAGAACTTAGCCTAAATGTGCAACAGCATTAAAACATAGATCAGAAAATAGCATAAAATGGGCACTTTAAAGTAACATTACTCTTACTAATACAGGTTTTGGCTACTTACCCACTTCTGTTCACACTGCAATTTTGATTTATACTGCAATAAATCGTAATGCTCTGTTAGCGCACAATATTTCTTTCTCACTTGTAATGAGTAGCATTTAACAGCCCTCCTCTTGTGTACGCTAGCTCCCACTGTCAGCCTAAGGACAATGGCTGGAGATGTCCTCACAAACACATAGACACAGCAGCTGGTCTGGAGACGCTGCCAACAAGAGCCCCACTGAATCATGGGAGACTGCCTGTGGAGAGCCATGTAAATGTTTGGTGTACAGGATCAACACGAATCTGTATGGAGGCGTAATTTGATGAGAGGGAAAAAGTTGTGCCTGAAATTATTTGCTTTTTATGGTTCAAAGGTTTATTAGGGCCTATTAAATATATTACCGTAAGTTTGGATAACAACACTCATATATTAAAAATGGCTGAGGCAAGAAACAGTGATAATAAAGTTAAGAAAAAGCAGTTATCCAAATATTTCAGGTAAGAACGGAGTTTTCTTTATGCTGCCATAGTTGTAGTTTAAAAAATATTTGAATTAGCCCTTTGACAGTTAGGATAATTTTACACCATTTCTATTTTGAAACCAATTTTGACGATGTTTCGGATTTGTAAAGCACCTTACCCAAAGTGATGGAAAGCCCCTATTGTCGCCACAGCTGCCCTGGGACAAACATATGGAAGCGAGTCCAGCAGTTTGAGTCGTCTGCCCTGTAGGAAATGTGAGTGAAGTGTCTTGCCTAAGGACACAGCAGCAGTTTTCACAAGAACAATACTGCTCTTTTCACCAGTGATATCCAATTTGAACTGTTAATATTAAAGATGGGCTACCAATCACATAAATAATATTCTACTTAGATGAAAACAGTGTCTACCCATCTGATTGTGGTACAAATTGAACAAATTTATGAGAAAATAAGGATTAGCATTTCAGCATTAAGAACACATGCAAACAATCCCTTTTTCCATTTGCTCAGGAACGTCACATCAGGAAACCAAAGCATAAATGTAGCAACAAATAGATGCTCAGATGTTGATTTGTACGGTTTCAGACACATGTATTATCTTTGTGATGTAGTTTAACAGACCTGAACAGACAGCGCAGCACCTCCTCTCTCCTCCTCTCATCTCACTCCCTGCACCTGAACACTGAAGTCTAGCAGCCACCAGCCACACACATTAATCAAACATTGCATTTGCTCTTTCTTTGTTGATTACCGGAGCCTGGAGCTGTTTGCCTATCATTTCTTTCCCTCACAAATATATGTTGTTGTGCATTACAATCAGTGCACGGGGCTCATGAGGAAGTGTTTGTTTACCAGGAGCAGTGATTCGAATATCTACAGCCTCACCAGTCAAACTTTATAAAGTATTATTTTCATATGCTCTACAAAACAGACTTCGGAAACAATATAACTGTAATATATCAACTGACTCAGGAATGCAACTTTGCAGTATCAAACTCAAGTAAAAGCGTTGTAACATCACCTTTTTGAAACTAACAAAGTATTTTGCCATGACTTGGAGTAAAGGTCAAAGTAGAATTAAATAGATTTTCTGCCATACACTTTTGTCAAACTGAATTTCTGATTTGTTACAGTTTTGAATTTATTTGAGAAATAAAAATGATGTGAGTCAAAATATATATAATATAATAACTAAAAAGATTTCTGAAACGTGTATTATTTTCCACATTGTTCTAGCCTAAGGTTGTCTTTTCTTAGGGCAGGGTGATTTTTTTTCCCCTCATATTGATTTATCTTAATGCTACAGTATAAAAGCGCGTGTTCTTTTTTTTGTTTTGTTTCACTTTTATTCACTGCGTGAGTTGTGTGGTCCTCTGTGTCTTTTATTTATTTTATTTATGTATTTTATGGGTTTTTATTTAATTATTATTATCTTATTTCTTTGCTTTTATTTGGTTTATTGTTTTAGGACTAATATTATTTTAATCTGTATTTAATGAGTTATTATTATATTATTATCATTGCTTTTAGTATGTATTTGTGCAGCACTTGGAAACTGTTTGTTTATGAAATGTGCTATAGAAATAAAGTGGATTGAATTGTATATCACACTGAAATGAATAGAAAAACATGCCCTTAGTCTGAGCAGGCTTGCATCTTCACAGACCTGACTCTTACTTGGCCTGGTGGAGGGTCTCTTCCTGCTTGTCTCTATGGAAATGATGTTAGTTTGGCTATAATATTCCACAGAATAAAAGAAAGAAATCGCAAGAAGAAAAATCCCAAACAAACAAAACATATCTGTCTCCATGGGGAATGTTCTGAAATATGTTTTGTTTTTTGGATTTTTTTTTTACTTTCTTTTTATGTGAACTCATGCAGGTGACATGCCAACCCAAGAACATTGCATATTGTACCTTTAAATTATGAAAAAAAAAAAAGAAAAAAAGAATTAAATTAAAAATAAATAAATATGTACCTTAATATAAAACATGTAAGAAATATAATGTTTCATGTAGTGTATTATGTATTTTGATTAATTCTTTTTTTTTTTTTTTTTTTTTTTATATTTTTTTTTTTTTTTTTTTAATATACTTTTTATTTTTGTTTAAATTTTAAATATTTTATA
>JACN01003010.1:0-33197 GCA_000787155.1 Scartelaos histophorus | reverse complement strand
ATATGATCGGTCCTCAACAGAACATCTCTTGTAATTTTACCTCAAACATGACAACCCATGAGTCTGACACCAGCCCCTCCTGAACCCTGACGGAAGAAGAATGTCGAGCTGCACTGACAGACAACATTCACATTTGCTCGCAACAGACAACTTAACTGCTCCACATTTGAGTTCATGTTAGAGATTTTAGAAAATGTCTAAGTTTTAATGGCATGGACTGGACCTGTCAAGAAAATGACTACACTGAATTATTCATGTAATTATTATTACACTGTGTTGTTTCTGCATCACAAACATAGTAACCGTTGTGTGTAACATGTTGAACACACAAACTCTGCATATTTAGGTTCCTCTCTCTAGTTCCTCTCTCAAAAAAACCCTCCACCTTGTTACACTTTGTGATGTGGTAAAACAAGAAGTGCTCCACTGTGTTTTTAAACTCCAAACACTTTCTCTAGAATAATTTGGATAATATCAGCCATAGAATAACAAATCTCTATGGAACAAAACTTAACAAAACAAAAATCTTAACTTGAAAACTACCACTACACAACATTCTGAGCTTTTTTTTCCACTGTAAGACATTAAATTGCTCTGCCTTACATTTATTACATAACAGATTGCTTTATAGCTCAAAAATACTAGGAAAAACAGGCATTCTGACAGTGTCGCTTCTCCACAGATTTGACGTGTAACTTGGTCTAGTTTACTCACCATGACAATAGAAAGATTAATACCACACATTCCAGACAAAGCAGTAATATCTCCATGGAGAAAACCATTTCAGAGAGAAAAGTTACACATGCACCTATAATAATCTGAGAGAAAAGTTACACATGCACCTATAATAATCTGAAATCTTGAGCTGTCTTCTGAATGTTATGACTGCCCCCGATCTTTCCCTACAACCACTTACTGCTTCAGAAATGACACTTAGTACGTGCCAGTGTTTGAGTGGAGCTGGTGGGACGCACAGGGGCCGGTGTGGTTTACATTACACAGACCCTCGAGCTCTTTGTCAACAGATGTGGTCCTGGGTCTTACAGCTGTGCACTCGCCAACCAGAGAAGCCCACAGCTGTTCCAACCGCTTCAGTTTACTTTCACTTTAACACAAGTGATTAGACAGCATCCTATTCTTTCCCTTTCTACAAGTGATTAGTGTCAACTCCTGATTGGTAATTACAATTCTTTTAAAGCAGCTGAATATTCAAATAGCGAAGGTCTGGCTGTCACTATAACACATTTTGAACTGATATTTTGCTGCATAAAATACCATGGTAAACCCTATTGTAACTTTTCTGTACTACTGACCAGACGTGCACCAATCAATTATTCCTATTTTTTTGTTTGTTTGTTATTTATTTATTTAGTTTTTATTTTTTTTGCAGGGCATTTCTTTTGTTAACATATCGACACCTTCCTAAAGTAACCGCATAAGTCATTTTTTCAGGTTTTTCAGGAAATACAAAAAACTCCCCCCACAAAATTTTAATTATACAATTTTTTGCCTAAGTAAACAATTATTTTAGGAAGGTGACGATATGCAAATGATTATAACAGGATGTAAACTAACTGAGCACAACATCCTCCCTTCATTCTCATATCCACTAAGCTGCTTTCCTCTTATAAATGGCAATAATTAAAAGGCTGTGTTCTTCATGTTCAGGAATTAAATAAAATCAAACTGAACAGAAATCATGATCGATCAATATGAGAAAAAAATAGATGTTTCTTCTTGTCCAGGCATCATTAGCTTGGCTTGCAGGCTAATAAAAAAATATGGTATAAGATTAAAAAAAGTTGCAGGGCATTTCTTTATTTCTTTTTGGTTACTATGGTTACTAAGTGTCATTTCTGAATCTGCTGATATTTCAACCAATAGAAACTAATAACTAAAAAAAGCACAAAAAAATAATCTTATGACAAAATGTATTATTTAACTGTTACTCATTTCTGATGTAACTACAGAACAACTTTGCATTAAAAGCTCAAACATTCTGAGACTTTCTTAATCAACTATCAGTAAATACTCTTATTGCATCAGTTTATATGTCCATATGACCAATAATCCCCTTTTGACAGTAGAATATTGTGAAAAACATGAACTGTAATAATGCATAGGGCTGGAAGATCTGCAAGATGCTGCATAAAAACAGCTAATCCTGCTAATAGTTTAGATCAGTAATTTTTTTGTCGATTCTCCTGGACGTGTTTAAAATGTGAACTTTCAACAGAATCTTATTATTAGAACAAAAATGCAAATCTGATTAAATTGTCAGAAAAAACAGCAATTCAGTATTTTTCTCAGATCGTTTAGCCTTAATACCTGGTAGGAACAGCAGTGCTTAATCAGTATATTATGGCTTTAAGTATCTGCCAATTCCCGATATCGAACCAATACCAGATCAGAGACGGAAAACAGCAGGTATTTTGCAGGATATCGGCTGAATCGTTATTTGGAGGCCAATATCTGATCCAGCAACCTTCAATACCAGTACCTCTACAGCGCAAATCTTATGGTACTACAAAAAATAACTAAATATATAGTAATTCTCATGACAGGCCTGCAAATAGCGATAGACGTTAGTGAGGAGACGCACATTCTAATGGATTAAATGGACTTCTAATGGACTTTTGGCTGCTGGTGACGCATTATTGCCTTTGTTTCGCTCAGGTTACTAGGGCACAGATGGCCCTACATGTGCACTCAAATGGACTCTTGCTCCTATTTCAACTGGGGCATGTTTTGACCACATTATTCATATCACACACATCCTGTTAGCCGCGTTTAAAGATGTCACATACTACTGTTACAACTAAAATGCACAGGATTAACTAGCAAGAAAACTGGAGATAAGGAAAGAGCAGATAGTCAATGAATATTTAAATAATAATTTAAAGGTTGTTTGATTTTATCCTAGCTTCTGTTGTTTTATTGAACTGAATAGATTTTCACGTCTACAGAGGAAAGATATAGAGTCATATTAGGTTAGCAGGGAAGAAGAAAAGCTTTCATGCATTTCACTAGTTTCAGGAAATCCTAAACAGAAATATGAGTTAGTAAAAATGAAACACCTGACGGTAAAAAGATGCAAGGCTCGATTACCAAGTGTTTCTATGAGGAGTTTGCATATTTTTCCTACTACTTAACATGTACAATTGGGTCTCCTCCGCTGGGGATGTCAAGATGAATAGGCAAATTGATAATCATGAATAAAAAGGTTACAATATAATCACAAGAATTAAAAAAATCTGATATCTTTACAAATGAATCCATACTCCAAAGAGGTAAACTGAAATGTAATGTGCTCTTTTATTTGGCTTTATTTTATTCAGAAAGTTCCATAAAGATTCACACAGTGTATATATTAACTAGAAGCGTGGTCATTTATTAGAGAATGTGGCTTAGGGCTGCAGTGAAGGAGTAATTTGAGCACATCTAAAGCAAAAACCAAAACTTGTTTCCGTTATCTGTGTTATTTTGACAGGAAATTCTTGCTTTTTCTCAGCACGTGTCATTTGTGGAGTGCAGATTATTTGATTACCAAGTTAGTTAGATTTATTGATATAACTTATTCCGGGGCTAATGTGAATGAAAGAGAATGAAGGATTTTTACTTTGCTCTGATCAGTAGAGAAGAATCCTAAAATGAGGCATCCCCAGTGAAGGTTCTGGCTCTGAACTATCTGATCCTTAACTTCTTGTAAAAAAAATATGGTAGAAGATGTATTTATTGAGATGTTTTGGCTGAAACATCTCAATAAGGTATAAATGCATTTCCTAAAAAAAAACCAACAACTTATGTCTGAGCCAATCCAATCTTGACTTGGTTGTCTGAAGGTCACATGACGCTTGATCTTGTAAGAAACACAGTAACAAAAACAAGTGCGACTCTGTATTTGTGATAGAGATTTATGTGGTTTTGTCTTTCTGGCTGATACTGATTGTTTAAAATCCAGACAATCTCATGGCCAGTAAGCTCTGCCGATGCTTCTGAGCTGACATGTAAAGCCGGTTTTGCTTATTTTCCCCAAATTCTAGCTTAGTTACATTTTCATCTGTCATCTTTTTTGCACTAAGGTGATCACGTAAAGCTCTTTAAGACATTAAGTCACCCAAAAATAAAAAATCGGTCTGTGCTGGAGTTTTAAATCCGATAACGCATACGCTAACAAATCCAAATATCGGCTAATCTCCAATGAGTGACCTCAAATCTCAACCTCAATGTCTGGGATCTAAAGCTTTTCAAACAGGCAAACCCCAGCCTGCTTTGAGAATGTCAGGAAAGGCTGGAATAAACAATTGTATAAACATATTTGGGTTGGTCCTTTTTTCCCATAACTGCAATGATTTTCCATAGATCGGTTGATTTTGTTAAAGGGCCGATGTGCTGCTTTTTTCTGATCCCTGTTATAATGTTGTTTCCTCATCACAATCATGTTTTGTTTCATTCACAAATGTTTAACGCACAAAGTCTGCATATTTAGGCTGAGTTCTTCTCAAACAGAAAACACTGTTCCATCTTGTGATGTCATGTGGTGATACAGGAAGTGCTCCACTGCGTTTTTAAACTCCATACAACTTCACTAGACGTATTTTGGTAATTACAGTCCTGGAACTGCCAATCTCTACTAAACAAAGAGCAAAAGGCAACTGTTAACTATCACTTCATGACATCACAAGGTGGAACAGAGCCTTTTGAGCTCAGAAGATGTAGCCAGACTAATAATAAAGTAAAATAATATGTGAATGAAACAAGGTAAGAACATTATAACACGGCTTAAAGCTTGAATTAATTTCACATAATATAGGATCTTTTAAATAAGCTCATGTAAAAGTGGTAGTAGAAAAAAATAACTATTCAATTACAACAAAATTTAAAAAAAAATGTATTACAATATTCAGTATCAAAGCATTACATATAGGCATAAAGACCTGGGAAAAAATTATAAAAATATAAGGTAAATGTAACTCAAAGTCACCTAATTTTTCATGCACTGCAGCTTTGGACAAAATCTTCACTTCCTTCCTACTTTTACTGTCAGAAAGCTAACAATCGGCTCAGTGTCACATTTCAAGCCAGTGTTTGCCCTACACACACTACATTCATTCCCTTTAAGATCCTACAGTGCAGTTCTTGTACAAAATAAGCCTCTTTGCAGCACATTCCAGACGTATTTCATGCACTGGCCGTACACACCATAGCCAAAACAGCACACAGATAACATTCCACAACCTGTGCCTAATCTGGGTGATCTTGGGAAAAATCTCTCATCCTCGATTTACATTTGTCAACATGTTGGCACAGGGCCCCGGCTGCAGTGGACCACTCCTCACTTCACGGCTGTTAAATTCTGAATGGAGGGATGGTCGGACTCAGCAGAGACGGGCATGGCCATCTCGCATCTGTCACACTGCTCCCCGTGAAATTAGATTCATGGAATAGTCAGTGGTGGAAGAAGTAAGTCAATTTTGTTAAGTAAAAGTACAGATATCAGAGTCAAGTAAAAGTAAAAGTGTTATTTAAACATTTTACTTTAAGGGTAAAAGTATTTCGCACAGATTTTGATGTCTTAGGCTTCAAATGTAGTGATTTTGATGTGAATATGAATAAATACTGTTTCTAGTTGTTTGTATTTGTATATTTTTGTTTGCTACAAATGTGTTAAAAATAACCCCCCAGGCTTTTCTCCAGGTCTCAAATTATCATAAAAATACTTTTACTTTTACTTTTGGAGAACATACAGATACCTGCTCTTAAATGTAGTGAAGTAAAAGTAAAAATATCCACTTTAAAATCTACTTAAGTACAGATATCTAAAATCTGAATTGTACTTTCCTAACTTTTACTTTGTTACGTTCCACCACTACAATGTATGAGTTGAGTTCAGTGCAAACTTAATAACTGCATAATGTGTACGTGGGCGAGTATTTATGATTGTGAGGCTCAAAATCTGAACACACAATCACTTCTGTGGTTTATGTGGACCATGCCGTAAATCCTTTACCAATAGATCAACAGCCTGATTTAAAGTTCAGATACGGGTTTAAATGGATTAAGTTTGAGATAAAGCAAGTAGTGACTATGGCCAGAGTTAAATCAGCTCAGGAAATCAAAGTTAATGTAATGTACCCAAGAAGCATGAAACAACATGGGTGAGTTTAAACATTACTGAAGCCTCACAATGATCATTAACTAAAACTAATACATAAATAATATATAAACTAAGTAATATCTTTTCAAACACAAAGATTGCACAAGAAAATGACACAAATCCAAAGTTATTAAACATGCCCCTTAAAATAAAAACTTGCAGGGAACGTCACGACTTCACTAATCTACAGCAAAGCCAATAAAAAAGGTAAAAATAGGTTCTGTGATCATTTGCATTATTGACTGTGACATTTTCCTTGCATTTCGAATTGCACTTTACCACGTGCAGGTTTAACAGTTTAATCGATTCTTAAAATACGTAAGTGTCCTGACGTTATCCCACGCAACCTCAGCCTCAGCTCGTTCTTTCTGCCTGTGTTTGACCCTAGATTCATTTGCATGACAACTCTATCCATTGTGTATCCACTTGTCCTGCGGCAGCGTCGGATTCAAAACCATCACCAGAAACTAAAAACTGCGGGTTTTTATCCTCCAACACTGGAACTACTGCGTAAAGGCGCTGCGTGTTTATCCAACTTCTTAATCCCAGTACAAGGGAAAGTTTTTTCATTGTTCTAAACGTGACAAAGGATGTAGCGATGCGTTTGCTCTGAAAGTTGCTGGTTTGACTGTTCAGTAGCAAATTTGGGGAACCTGCGTCGTCAGGTGCTGCACGGAAACTGAGATGCACTTCTTCAACCAAAACGATGCATTCGCTGACAGGGAAAAGTACAGGTTTTTCTGCAATAAAAGCGGCAAGATCATTCAAGCACTTACATTCTTTTATCCGGGTTGAGCTGCCGGTGCATGACCATAGAAAAACCAAACAAACTCCCCGGTTCACCGTCTTTCCTTATAACATGGCTTGTGTCCAGGTTGAAGCCGATAACGCAAGTTGGAAGAAGAAAAAAACAAACGCAAGAGCTAAAAATCCAGTGTATTAGCAGCAGCATGGCGACCCTGGACTGTCCTGTGAGGTATTGTCCGGGGGGAAAGTCTGACCTGCTGCTCTCTGCTCGGACAGTGCCGTCTGGACTGAATGCGCCCGGGCTCCTGTGCGCGCCTCCAAACGCGCGCCTGCTCCACTGCGCCTCCACTGGTCACTCCGAGGAACGCAAGTTTACGCACAAGTCTGGCAATGTCAGAACCACCTGACACAGCAAATAAAAACTGTCCTCTGTTAGTTTTGCAGTACTTGCCATGATAAGGAATTGTGTCGACATAAAAAATAATAATACTTTACACGTTTTTGCTTACTTGGTCATGAATTTTAGGCTTGTAGACGGTTCAAGAGCGAATTTGGATATAAACTTTTATCAGACGCGTATTTGCTATCTGAGTCAAAGATAAACAGAGCAATAACAAGTGAAGTGTGGCGCTCAGCTGCACAAATACAACCTGAAAGATACTTACTTTACACTCAGACACAAATACCTTTCCACTTTAAAAAATACAGAGTTTTCCAGTGATTGAAATGGGTTTTTAAGGTAATAAGATTATATTGTCTCAAAAAAAGGCCGTTGCTATAGCGATTAAAATTACAATTAAAAACATTCAAAAATAATGTTTAGCTCGATATATGAACTCTTTTTATTAATATAACTTTTCTATAGGCTGTCTTCAAACTGTAAGATTTAATTTGATATAGACATATACATAGTCACATTATGTAAGTGTTCTGCAATCCATAGATTTCAGAGTGATGAAAAATTAAGACCATTGCCATAGCGATTATGTACAGATTTTGTTGGAAAATACAAGCAATCACATATTGGCACTAACCGCTTCAAGCCAAGAATTAAAACTACCCAATTAAATATTCATGTGAGCACCCATTAATAGCACCTGCTGTGTATGGGATTGTAAATAATTCAAGTGTTGAGACAAAAGGCAGGCAGTCCATAAATCAGGATTCCATTATTTTCACTCAGCTGAATTACATTTCAGGAGGGACAGTCCATCTCAGATTTATTGAACAAAAGATGGGGGTAGGTCCTGCTTTTGATGATCCAATTACTCCTGTATCCTCCCTATCAATCAGTCTACTGTGATACCCAACGTAACCAGGCAAACATTTATTACAAAACAGGACAGAGCAGTAAAGGCGTAAAATGGCTTCTTTATAACAATGTGTGACTCTATAAGGAATGAAAGGTGTAATTGCCCGATTGTTCATTTGAAGGTTGTACAGCTTAAGTGTGTCCAGTTGGGGAATAATGTGTTGAAACAGTAGATCGATATATGATGCTGTTTTATTAATAGAACTGCTGTATAGGCTGTAAGAGTTCATTTGAGGATCAGCCTATAGAGATATATAGTTACATTAAAGCTCTTACATTACATGAAATTGACTATTGTGATCTTAAGCCATGTTAGAACCTCATAATTTCGTTTTGTTTCATTCACACATGTATGAGTCACACACATGTCTGGAGTTGTGTTTTGTTTCATTCACACGTGTATGAGTAAAGCTTAATTATTTGGCTCCGAACCTCAAAATGTTCTTTTCCACCTTGTGATGTCATCGAGCTGTATTTTTCAAGTTAAAAGCTTTGTTTTACCTTTAATCGTTTTACCTTTAACTTAGTAGGGATTGGACTGAAATTATCCAAATGAATCGAGTGAAGGTGTACGGATGGTGCATGGAGTTTAAAAACACAGTGGAGCACTTCCTGTATTAGCACATGACATCACGAGGTGGAACTAAGCCTAAATATGCAGGGTTTGTCTAGATTTGATAAATTTGAGACAAGGAAACAGCATTTTAACATAAATCAGAAAAGACATGGGGCCTTTAAAGTGTATTATGTAACTTTTCTGTAATCGATAGGATTCAGAATGATGAAAAATTAGAACTATATCCACGGTGATAAATTAAAAACGGCTTCTTTTAAATGAGAAAAGGAAGCAGGAAGCAGTTGTCTTAGAGATGTTATTATCTTTTGTCTTTTATTGTCAAACTGATCAAGCAAGTCTCTTATGATGATGATTTAGGAAAAGCTGGGATACACGCTGGCATGACAACCCCACACAGATCTCTAATTTAATATTGTAATGTAATAAAGTGCAATGAGCAGCCATACTTATTCAGTTTCAAAGGACCGTGGATTTGATTTGAACCCGGGATTCTTTGAGTTTCAATAGAAAGCTGTGATTGTACAGTTAGTCCTGACCCATGAGAGGTAATGAGTAGAGACGGCTGAACTGAGTTATGTCTGAGATACACAAAATCCTTCATTGTACTTGTAGCGCTCTTGTGTCTGCTGGGGCGAGATGGCAGTGTGAAGTTTGAACCTGCCGAGGACATAAGCGCAGTATAAGGAGCACAATGCGTTCTTTGTGTGTGGCGTGTCCATATACTCGTGTGGCTGCTCAGCTGTGATAAGGTCTCAACCACATTCCAAATACAGACAAATCACTTGAGATGAATCAGTTTTTGATTTTCATTTGCCAAGCCTTGTCGAATAAAATACTTACTGCATGAAATGTAAAGGTGCACTGTTCAACTTTGCTGCTGGAGGGTCTGACACTTGCTTGCCTCCCTTTACCTGTATCTTCATAAAGACAAAAATGTGATGCCAGTAAGACAAGTTATAGGTCAAATCTGTCAAATCAAGTGTTTTGCAGAAATAAAATCACCTGTAACTGAATAAATGCACGATGGATTCAATTTTATGAGATACTGTGGTACATTCAAAAGCAAAATTATGCAATCTCTATGAAAAAAGAAAGTTACACTGTGCATCTTTAAAGCTGTTTTTTTTCCATAATGTTGGTTTATATTTTATTACTTTATTATCTTTATATTTTTCTTCTGTTTTTCTTGTACTGTGCATTGCAACACAAACAAATAGTCATGACCATTTGTTGTGGTATACATGAAGTAACTGCATTGGAGTCTGTGAATAATAAATAAGTAATTTTGCCACAGTTCAAAACATCCATCATACATTTTACATTTACAATATATAATATCTCCATTCTTTATTGCTCCCTTGAATTTACTCTCCCTCATGAGAAAATCTTAGCTCGTCTGTACACTCAACTACACAGGGAATTTCACCCTTTTGCCTTTTCTAGTCAGTAACCCTAGATAGGAGTTTCACCCATTTGACTGTTCGCTAAAGATTAGGGACTTTCACCCATTTGACTGTTCACTCGCTAGTTACTACCAGAGGGAATTTCACCCACTGACTGTTTGGTAGTTTGGTAGATATGGACAGAGTCTAGTCCTGCCCTGGCCTAGAGACCAACAGCCTCCACTCACCAGCAGCATGACCACTAACTGCCCCAAGTGCCCCCAGAGCATCTCCTGCCTGGAGCATCTGAGCTCTGAGTATTTATACAGAAATACAAGTCACATATCAAAAGAGTGACACTGACACTTTAACAGACTTCCTAATCCAATTCACTTACATTTGAGGAGCTAAAACAACTAAGGGTGCGACATCCTGAGGGTGGAGACTGTGTCTGCTGAGCCTCTACACATATTAACGACAGGTAGAATTAACTTTCATTTATACAAAGACAGATAGAGAGAAATTTTTCCACAATTTAAATTTCCATCACACATTTCTCCATAATTGTAGTTTTAGAACTTCTAGTGCTTTTTGATCAGAGCACCTGCTGATTGTTGTTAGTTTGCCTGCAGCATTCGGCTTTGCTTCCTCCTGACCCCATAAACCAATCCAATGACAGAGTAGGCACAACCACAGCATTAAAGAGAGAGGACAAGCCAACATGGGACACTGGGATGCTTTATTTCATTAAAGTTGTTCTGTGTAACTTTTCTGGTGGATGGCCACTTGCCAAGTTACAGGTCAGATCTGTGGAGTGACAGCTTACAGTGAGGTTTATGTTTTGTAATGGAGAGCTCTAATTTAAGCAAAATGGATTCATTTTTGTGGGTCTTATGTTTGACTAGGCCTGTGTAGATACTTCATTCTATTCTATTACTACTAGTTTACAGGCTTAAAAAATACTAACCTATGCAGCTCTGAACTTCCCTTAAAAGCCATAGTATTATCTGGGTTCACTGAGGTGAGCTAACCCCGTGCAGCCTCCTTTCATGTGCTGAACTTTGCTTTGCATGTAACTTGATCCATGAGGAGGTGAAGTCTGGTTACCTGCGCATTGTCTCCGGTCAGGCGGCAGGGGCGACAGGTGAAGGCCTCCAGGTGACGCCGCCATGCTCCAAAGATTAGCCCTGCTCTGTGTGGGAACAAACAGAACAATGAGAGGAGAAATCGTCTCTGTGGGGCTCTTAAGGAGACTGGAGTGGAGATTGAGTTTCATTTGAAAATAAGCCACAATTTTCACGCCTCGAAAAGTACTTGTCATAGCAAACTGTGGCATTATGAGCATTGTTATTTGATTCACATTGTGCATTACAGTTCTTATATCTATGCGGAGGAAAGAGCCCAAAGAGACAGACCAGTGTTCTTAAGTGTCACTGTAATTGCGTCAACAAAAGCAGTGATTGGTGAAACAGAGAAGCGCAGAAACATGGGCCAATATGCACAGTTGGTAATGACCAGCTGTCATACTGAGAACTAAAGCCAAACCTCTGCCCACACTGTTCAAACAGATGGTTCTTGTGACTATATGAAACATAAAGTTCACAAGCGAGAGTGGCTTAAATTGGCTGAAAATACAAATATGGACGCCCTTCTTGAGCCTACTGGGGGGACATTGATATGCAGAGAGGGGTGGGGGGGTTTTATTTTTATTGATTTAGTTGATTCTGTTCTTGTTTTATGGGTTAAAGTTACACTATTTAACGTTTTGGTTGGGGTCCATCACCTGCTTGTTTTTATGGAAATGTCACTGCTCTGAATGGAATGTTCCACAGTGACATTAAACAGCCTTTACCTTACGTTTATTCAGTTACTGGTGGTCTCATAGTTCAAAAATACCTAGAAAAACAGGTATGTGACTGTGAGCAGACTTCTTGTTCCACCTTGTGATGTCATGTAGTGGTAGTTTTCGAGTCAAAAACTACATTTTACCTTAAAAAATGGCAATAAAAAATGTAAAAAAAAAAAAAATAAATAAATAAACAATGGCAATTCCAGGGCTGAAATTATCCAAATGATCCAGGTGAACACGTATGGAGTTTAAAAACACAGTGGAGCCTATATTACCACATGACATCACAAGGTGGAACAAAGTGTTTTCTGTTTGAGAAGAACTGAGCCTAAATCCTCAGGATTTGTGTGTTAAATATGTGTGAATGAAACAAAACAAAACTCCGGGTATGCAAAGAGGAAACTGCATTATAACAGATCAGAAAATAGCCAAATATAGGAATCTTTATGTGAGTTTATTGATTTCCAAATATTATAATAACTAGAATCAGCAGATATCATTGTAAAAAAGCTGTAAAAAGAACCAACACAATCAACAATATTTTTTCTGCACTATCCCACCCACCACACCCTACGCACTAAACATTTATGAGACTTGACTGGTCCAGAATTACATCTGTCTTTCCTCTTACATCATGATTTGCTGGGTGTGGATTGGGTGTTTGTCACTGTATGGTCTAGTTTTATTTAACTGAAGCACAGTCTATAAAACAGAGGATAAAATACACAGTTACAAGCCAGTGACACTTTTATATTTATTTTTATTCTATTTTGTGACAGGAGAATCTGACACATGGGGGCTTGGTTCAGGTGATAGACATTGTTTATGGAGGTTGGTAGTTCAATGCTACCTCCAGTCTATGCTATTGTGCCCATTGTCTTGCCTGTGGGGTTGTGGTTTGTGTTTGGCACAGATTGGCAGCCACAGGACTCAGATGATAATTGTCGTGTTTTAGAATCCAGTAAACTGAGAAAAATTGTTATCCCACCTGCTTATGCGCAGTGTTGGGAAGTAGCTGTTCCTAGAATATGAATACTGAATACTACTTTTGTGTAACTGAATTCTCGTACAGTTACTCTTTCATTTGGTGGTATTCAGAATGCAGTTACTTTCCTATATACATTAAACTCATACACATTAATAGATACATACATTAATACATGGTGGTATTTAGGCTTTTTTTTTTTTTTTTTAAATTTATTTTTGTATTTATTTTATTAATTTAGGCTTGAAACTGCACTGGGGCAAAAAAAATAAATAAATAGAAAACACTGCTTTTATGGTAAGTGCATATGTGATTTTTCCTTCTTTGTGCAAAAACAAAATCTAATAAAGCTGTTTTTAATCCAATGCCGTGTCTTTATACTATAATTTAAATGAAACACTGTATTAAACTATTCTAAGTATTCACACATACAGTACACTGATTGGTCCATGTATTAAAACACATTACAAAACACTTTTTAATGCAGATATTCAGTATTCTGCAGCTAAACACCATCCCATCACTGCTTATGTGTAATATAGTTATAGCAGCTGATAATGGGCCTGTCGCCTGTGGTATAGGAGCCTTCCCTCCCCTGAGACAAAGGGCTGCCCGTTTATGTCTGTGGGGCGGTGTGGGGGTGTCTAAGGCGGTGATAATAGGAGCAGGACCTTACAGACCTCTGCATATTTTTTCTTCATGACAGAAGCTTCAGCGTTTGAGGCGGTTCCTTTGTTTTGTGGCAAAGTGCACGGTTAGTTTTGATAACAGGATGCGCTCTAGGAAGTACCCCCTGCTGTGATTTGGCAATGGTGAAGTATACAGGCACCAGAAATGAGTCAGAGTCATGTGTTATGGGTAGTATTTGCAGTAGTCGCCATAGCTCCATTGCTTTTACCAATAGGTCAGCTTTTGTTGGTCAGTTCAATTGCAGAAAGTGAATGTTTAGTATTTCAAAAGGTCCATATTACTATTTTTTATGATGTTATAATGTTGTTTCCTCTTCAGAAACATACCTGGAGTTGTGTTTTGTTCCATTCACACATGTTTAACACACAAACTCTGCATATTTAGTTAAGTTCTTCAGTTCTAAGCTCCACCTTGTTTTTAAACTCCATGCACCTTCACTAGAATCATTTGGATGATTTCAGCCCAGTCGGCACAGGACCAAAGGTAACTTGAAAACTACCACTTCATGACATCACAAAGTGGAACAGAGGATTTTGAGCTTTGGAGACGTAGACACACTAATGATAAAGGATTATTCAAACGTGTGAATGAAATGGCTTAAAGCTTGTATGGAATCAGTTTTGTGTACTGAAAGACCTTTAACTGTTACAGACATATGGAAATACAAAAAGTAATGATAGCTATGAATCATATGTAAATGGAAGCTTTAACTAACATTACTGCAAGATTACAACACTGCAAATCCTTCACAGTGTATAAAGTAAACTAAATTCATGAAGCATTTTAAAAGCCCCATTATAATGAGCCTCACACACTTGCAGACTGCAGAGTGCATCCGTTTTAAGAGTCCAAAGCCCAGCACTTCCTCTCAATTGTTTCAGTCCACCAGCTCTGGTCATTAAACCTTTTGTGTTAAAAATAAGTGTCGTGTGGGGACGGACCGCCATGACTAATGCTGAGGAAACACAAGCTCCCATCTTACCCAGCTCCCTTAAGCTCAGAGGTCAGCGAACACAAGGTCTATCACTTCCATCTGACCAAGAATCCAACGCACAACCCAAGGCTTTAGTGACAGTGGAACACAAATGCAGTACTTATATGTCGAGATTGTATGTAGAGGTATTTTAAGCGCAAATGCTGCTAAACTGAAGAAGCTGTGATAATGTGATTTAGCTCAAGAGAGGAGTTGCTACGGCGATGAATGCTCTTATACTCCCAGCAGGGCTCCAGGCCAGCAAAACCCACCACAAGACAAATAACTATGAGAGACATGGAGCCAAGAGGGTCACACAATGAGCTGATCTTTCATGAGTGGATGAAGCATTATTCTTAATTGTAGCTGTAGTTTACAACTTGATTGTGGGTTGGGCCTTTTTAAATGTCATTTTTATACATAGTTCAGCATTATCCACTGGAAACTGTCACTATTTTATTCTCTTGCCAGTTGCACTGAAACCTGTAAAAGATGATGGTAATATATATTTAAAACAGCTTTAATGCATGATTGTAGGCCAATTATTAAGTAGGGTGTGTTTGTTTATTTGCTCAGTGGTTTTTGTGTTGTGTTGTGTGTAATGAGTGTGGAGAGGAGGTGGGTTATGAGAGGGTTTTGTATTATTTATTTCACTTTTGTCTGTTTTTGGTATGTATGATTTCAAAAAAAAACAAGTCAGGTGTGTTTTACAAATTCTAGTAAGATGTGACCTAATAGAACCATCTCACAATGGTAAAGACAGTGCTAATGCTAATGAACATTAGTCCCCATACAGTGAGACACAAAGCCCCAGGGGAATCATGGTACACAAATCATTATCACTGATTTGTCACTCTACTGACCTCTAGTGGTGGCACTTCAGGCTTTTGATGATTAAACACAGCTCCTGTTTTGTGTTCCAAAGGAATGGCTGTTAAAGAAATTATATTGGCCAAAAATATTCCTCCAGGTCCTCCTGGATGACCACATTTGACCCATGGGCCCAGCTGGTACAAAATAGGTGAATCTGATAAACATTCAGCTGCCATCAGAATAGATTCTCCTGCTTCTCCTGTGGGTCTTAGCGCCTCTATGTGACTGACAGCTCTGTTTGACCAATCACAGTCAAGTGTTACTCTCAAGAGTAGAACATGACTTGTGATAGCTCTTATTGCCTTTGTGAAAATTGTGAATTTATTTTATTTTTTATACATTTTTATAAAATGTTGGGTGATAATCCACCCTTAAACTGTACATATCATTTCTGAACTGTTCTCCGTCATACTGTGCCTTGATTTAATGATAAAACAGTGTGTGGACTGAGTGCCCTGGCTTACATTTCCTGGCCTTGATTGCGATGCTAACTGTTTGTATCTTCTGAGCAAAGCATTGCAGTTGTTTCCATAAAGACACATTGTTCCACATCCGTCTCATGACATTTCCTGCTATGCCTGCCCTGGGTATTGTTGTGTTTATGCCCTTTACCACAATATAAATGCTACCTTCTTTTCTACTCTCCAAAACTCCAAAAAACATTCAAAAACTGTCTATGTGTTGTAATCTATACAGGCTATGTCCTTTCACAGTTCTTTCCTGTTTATGCTGTGAGTCTGTCAATAATTTTGTTTGTGAAATTTCTCCGAGCTATACAAATTCATTTATTGTCTAGTCGCTTTGTGGATGCTACAGAAAAAAAATCTAATTGTCAAACCCACACCACAGAGGAAATATTGTCTGTTTATGTGTTTGTTGAAGATATTTTTCCAATTATGATCTATATGTCAAAATAACATATGAGTGAAATAAATGCATAATAATATCCTATGGGAAATGCTTGTCTTGATCTGTCTGTGTGTTATTTTGGCTTAAGGGTCCTATATTATGCACAATTGATTAACCCATGTTAAAATGTTACATCTCATCAAAAACATACTCAGAGTTGTGTTTTGTTTCATTCAGACATGTTTGAGTAATCCTGCAATTTAGTCTGTTCCTGCAATTTTAGTCTGTCTACATCTCCAAAGCTCAAAAACTCTGTTTCACCTTGTGATGTCATGAAGCAGTAGTTTTCAGGTTAACAGCTCCTTTTAGCTTTAGTTCAGTGCTAAAATCATCCAGATGATTCCAGTGAAGGTGGAGTTTAAAAACACATCTGAGCACTTCCTGTAAATGACGTCACAAGGTGGAACACAGTGTTTTTTGCTTGAGAGAAGAATGCAGGCTAACCATGCAGGATTTGTGTGTTAAACTTGTGTGAACGTGAATGTTTTTGATGAGAAAACAGCACACAGATCAGTAAACAGTGTAATATGTTTTCCACAATGATCTGCCATAAGGTTTTACTTCCATGCATGATCCTATTCACACATATTTAAATTAAAAAATGGATGACACTCAATTTCCCAAAGATAGTAATTATGTAATATTATTATCTGTTTTATGATTCAAGCTCCAGAGATGCAGGAGTGGAGGTTGAAAATAAAGCCTATAGGTCTGTCAAAGCCTAATGTAATTACAGAAAAGCCTAATTTGACCAATGTGGAAGCAATAATATCGCCTCTTTTCGTAACTGAGCAAACATCAAACATACATGTGCACTATAACATTATGTTGAAGTGCCATTTTACGTGAACGTGCCTTCTGTGTTTTGGCTGTAATCCCGCGCAGCTGAGGCGGACCGGAGCGGCGTTAATGAGCAGTGACACGCAGCCCACTTGGCCCGGAGCTGAAGAGGGCCGAGTCCCTTTGAGCACAACAAAGAGGAGAGCGATAGAGCCCTGCCTGCTTTTCAAACACAGGTCGTGACTTGAAGCCAAGAGAAAGAGCAGCTAACCATGTCCTGTATCTGACCTCACTGCAAAAAAACAAGACACGTAGTTATTTCGTGTTGAAGCTGCACTGCGTAACTTTTCTGGTGCAGTGTAAAACCACCTGTGCGTTTCATTGATCAACAGTTAATTATTACATTTTATAACATGTTTTTTTGTTTTTTATTTTTTTATTTCAGGTATTTTCATTGCTCAGAACTTGTTTCCATGGAACTGTGAAAACATTCCAGGCAAAGCATTAAAATGGAGACAAACACCAGAAAAATATAAAGACGCAGTGCACCTTTAATGACAGTCAGAGGCAGAATGCATTACTGTCATTGGATGGCTCTTGTTTTTTCTCTGCACTTGTTTGGGGAAAAAAATAACATCACATTCTAGGGCATAAAAAAGAAGAAATGGTGTAATAAAATAGTTGTACATTATATAGAGCATGTCTTGTTTACTAGCGTTGGGTAGAGTTGGAATAGGAAACATAATTTATAAACACCTGCTATTTTTACGCACAGTTTTAAAAGAAACAACAGCACCATCTAGTGGTAAAGAGGCCCACCATTTGTTAATACTATAGCATAAAATCTTTTAGTAGGATTAAATAAAATTCTACTTTTGTGTCTTTTTGTAAGTGCATGAATTTTCAGCATGTTTTAGGTTTGATACAACAGGCTAAAAGTCACTTTTGGATAATAGAGCCGTTCTGATGTTGAGCTACGATTCTCCTTTATCCCACTTGGGGGCACCGTTGGTATGTTCTCTTTTCACATTGGCTCGTTCTAGTGGGTGGACGCCATAGTCCACAAAATGCGTAAAATGTTACATGAAATGTTTAAATGTTGCCTTACCTGACTTAACCTCAATGTTTTGACCAAAATTGTGTGTGAAGGTTGTGGATAATTATTATTATATTATTACCCAAACGTAAACACTGGATGATTAATAACCACACCGTTGTTAAAACGTAATTTAGAGCGTGAAATGGATGATTTTTTTCAACAGTGTTTATTTTATCCAGATGCTGAAGCAGAGAAGTTTAATGTTCCAAGGCTCTGCTTCACAGTGGATCGAACAACGTGGCGCTCCGGCGCAGCCCTGCACTAAGCATGATTTTATGTTCGGTCTTAACAGGCCTGGTCATGGTCCATGCCTAATTCTTCATAGGTGCGTTGATAGAAAACGGTGAAGACAAGTAGGACACTGGGACAACCTGGACCTAGAATGGGGGGTGGACGAGGTGGGGAGTGCAGCTCGTAGCCATTGGCTGCCTGAGGAACAGAAGCTCTCCCTCTCGCTCTCACATAAATGCGCTCCCACCAGCGACCGTAGCAGTTAATCACAGGCCACAGAGGAGAGACAAACCTTTCGCTCTTGTCCCTACGGTTTGCTCGGGGATGCGTCGTTACTTCGAGATCTAAGAGTTTTCTGTTTCTTTTCAAATAGCGCTGAGACCATTTTGCGCAAGACTGCCGTTTCAGAATGACTGGGGTTTTTGAGAATTTAAACACAGATATGCATTCCAACCAGATTACCTCAAGCAACTACCACAGTCTGCACAAGTCGCAAGAGTCTCCTACACTGCCAGTGTCCACAGCCACGGACAGCAGCTACTACAACAGCCAGCCCTTCGGTCAGCTCGGCTACCAGTACCACGGCAGCACCGCGGGAGCCGTGCCATACAACCCAAAGTCGTACGACCTCAGTTTTAACTCATCTTATGGCGCGTACAGCACGTATGGCTCCAACTCGTCCCCTACTCCAGCAGACACAGGTAAGGCTGCCATTATTAGATTTAAAAAAAATATATATATATACACATCAATATTATTTTAAAAAAACAACAACAATGCAGCATGAACGCCTGTAGCCTGCAGACGTGACGTTGACGTGATCTGCAATTATAATGAGTAATATTATTTAGAAATGTTATTTTGATATTCAAAATAAGTCAGTAAGGCTATATAAAATGACAATATATAACCCTAAATGTTTATTGGAAATGTGTGTATGTTTTCCCCTTAGAAAAGGAAGAGAGTGAACCAGAAATCCGAATGGTGAATGGAAAGCCAAAGAAGGTCAGAAAACCTCGGACCATTTATTCCAGTTTCCAGCTGGCTGCTTTGCAGCGAAGGTTTCAGAAAACACAGTATTTGGCTTTACCAGAGCGGGCCGAGCTGGCAGCCTCTTTGGGCCTGACGCAAACACAGGTGGGTACTTTTATAAAACACTTTCCTGCGCGCACCATCCTATTTTGTCCCAATAATGAAAAACATAATTCATTATTATAATGTACTAATAATGTAATTTTCTTAGGTTAAAATATGGTTCCAAAACCGTCGCTCCAAGTTTAAGAAGTTGTGGAAAAGTGGAGAAATCCCCCCAGAGCAACATGTTGCTTCAAGTGAGTCTCCCCCGTGCTCCTCTCCCCCAACCACCGCGTGGGACTTTCCACAGACTCCGAGAATGAACAGTGTCACCCCGAGTTTACCTCCGAGCAGCAGCCCGCCCAACACCAGTGCGCCTCCGTCCTTTTTGGCGAACTACTCCTGGTACTCACCCACGAACTCTACGACGCATCTGCAGCCCCCGCTGGTCCAACACCACCACAACTCCGCCATTAGCGCCGGAACGATATTTTGAAAGGACAATACTGGTGAAAAAAAGCATACCAATACCCTCATTCTACAGACCTCGTGTGTGGGCCGTGCGTAATTTACGCACGCAAAAGACATGGACAGAACGGACCCGAAAAGGTGTAAGGACGTTGTTAGATGCAGATTACTACAGTTATTTTTGTATTTATTTATTTTGTCTATGTGGAGGGATGGATGAACCACTATATCCAAAGCAATCCCAGCCTGGACACAAGCCTGTTTTTACGCGGACGTCACTTTTTGCCACCCCTGCATATCTAACATGAACTGCAGGACAACCTCACACAATGTAGCACAAGTTAACTGTATCGTGCCTTTCAAAATGACCTCATTTGTTGTGCGATAAAAAGATTACTTTAATTCATTCCTTATTTTAAAACGTTTTTAACTTTCCACAAACCCTCGTTTGTAAATATGTTACCAGCTTTTAATCGCCCGTGCCGCTATGACTCCGAAGCTCCTGGTGCAAAGCCATTATCCAACCTAAGCTACTGATTGTCTTACCCTCTGATTTTCTTGTAACACACATATTTGTATGTTGTCTTATTTATTTTAGCAGTGTTTCATATACGACAAGACGTTATTTAAATAAAAATGTTTTCTGTGCAATTATCTCTCCTTTATATTTGTTTTATCTCGACATTACTTTGATTTAAATAGGCTACTCTTATATAGGCCTTACACGGTATATTTTATTTTTCAAATACTCAAGAACTACATTGTGCATTATAGCATTGTAGCCTATAGGCTCTAATTAGGCTACTTATGTTTATCCTGTAAACCTCATGTTTTGGTTGTCTAGTTTTTTAAAAATGGTTGCAAGCCTACCAGTATCACTTTAAAAATCGCATTTATAAAAATGAAAAAGCTGTTTGCCCATAATAAAAAATGGCGGCGTTTCCAGGTCTGAGGCAAATGATGTTGTTCCTTAGCAACCGCGCCGACTTAAAATACAGCCACAGGTTATCTAACTGTAGCATGCTACAAGCTGCACTGATTTTATGTGCCTTTAATGCCTTATTTGTGATTACACACTCACATTAAGACTGAATAACAAGCGCGGACAAGCACAACAGCTCCAGTTGTCTCGTCATAAACGTGTTATTGGCGGCTCCATCACTCAGGCTGGCAGGCAAGAGGCAGGGCCCGGGGCGCACTGCTAAGCTCTGGGGGTGGCGCACTGCAACACGCCCTGGCATGCGATCCAAGAGTAGGAAGCCGAGGGTGGCTGTGAACACTGAACAAGCGCAGCGCCACAGACTCGCTGGAGACACCGAGCTGCTTCCAGACGTTTTATGAAGTCAGTCTAACAAGAGCAAAAGGAACGTCCCGGGTCCAAGACTAGACAGCCCGAAGCAAAGGCATCATGGAAAGTCTCTGTGATGTGGGACGTCGTGCAGTGTGACCTACATTGTTTATATGGTTGAGGAAACAGGCACGAGGCCAAAAGACGCATGTACGAGCACGTGTATTGTGTTCTCGTATTAAGGACTACAAGTTAGCTCCATAGATAACCATCAACGTCATCTGCGTCTATCGTGCCCATAAAGCTTGTCCTTGGAGGCTAACCTTAGCTCCACTAAGCTGGAGCCACTTCTTTAATAAAACACTTATGATGAAGCCGCCTCTGCTGCGCTTCTGTCTTCAACATTTTTGCGCTTTTCGGACGAGGGATGCAAATGGTTTATTGGCACAACAATGCGCAATAAGCATATTAATTCTGGGATATCTTAATTTCATATGTTTTCTGATGAATACGATGCATTTTATTGCTTGTACAGCCAAACGTACAGACGATTCAAACCTGCAAATGTCATTCCCATACTATCCTAATTTATACCCATCTGTAATTTTATCCACATTTGCGCTGACTTACAATTGTGAAAGCCTGCAATTACTATATAATTCTTTGCAATTTTAGATGTCCTAATATGGGGTGTAATTTTTTTTTTTTAATACAAGACAATTTCCCTCTATTTCAAGCATCAACATTGTCAGACTTGCATGTACATAATAAATAGGAACATCAATGCATAGTTTTTAGCCTCACATCTTGACTCAACGATAATTATATCCGTGTGGAGCCTACGCAGAATTAGCCTGAATTGCATGGTAACTGCTGCTTTAAATTTTAAAAAATTACTCATAATTTCCCCCAAAGATTACCAAGATCTCGAGTGCACAATGTCATCAGCGTAATGAGGAGTAAACATTTATGCTAATAATCTACATTTTTTTCCATCAGCTATAAAGAGGCGAAATAAAGCGGAGATTTCAGTCATATTCTGACGCGTGCTGCTATAGCTTAGCCAGGCACATGGCGCACATTTAGTGGGATTTAAACAGGATACAGGATGCTGCTCGTCTGCCTCCATGCCCATTGAAATCATCAAAGGCTCAAGGTGTGTATCTTTTATTCCTTACGTTTTCCTTAGAATGCAGCAAAGAGACTGAATTTGCCAAAACAGGAAATAAATCCTGGTTTTACGCTTCTTTCTTTCAGTTCAATCTATACACTACATTCTGTAGTTTGTGATTCATCCAACACAAATCTTTTATGTGCTTGTAAAAATATATTTCAAAGGATTGTTCCCCTTGAAAGTATAAGCTATTCGGCGTTATCTCTGCTGAACGCTATAACACACTTAGACTCTTATTGGATAGGAATAAAATTCTCGCTGTGGAGGAAAGGAAAGGCAGAGATAGAAGTTATACTTCTTTAATTTCTCCGTTGCTCTCATTACTGGCATTGTGCTTTGCTCATTTTGAAACCTCTTCACATTGACAACTCCGTGATGTACACCTGCGAGCAATTTGCCAGCCTTATACATAGGCTAAGTCTACGGGAACAGTGAGGAAAAGGCACCTCACCTATTTCACGTTTTTTTTTTCTTTTGCAGCAGAGACTTTCTTTCAAAGCTTTATCTCTTTTGTCAATTCAGAAAGATCCTCCGCGCGAAAAAAAATACTCATAATTACCTCAGAGATAGGAAACTGCATTAGAATAAATAAGGGCGAAATGACTGTAATTATGCTGGGTTTGATGGGCTCAGCTCGTATAATCAAGAGGAGAATACAGCGAAATAACACTGACCCTCTTGGGTGTGCAGCTGCGCCATTCTGGGGCTACGCACCAATTCTGTTCCCCACAACAGCAGCAGCAGCACAATTCATATTATTTTAATGCAGCCGAATATACATAAGCCTATTTCTAACATGTTCACAAAGGAACCTATACGTATTCAATTGGCACATAGCACGTAGAACAGAGACTGTGCGTAAAGGTGAACTGGCATAAACATGTCGCTACTTTAAAATGCTAACTCATGAATACAGAGCCTCCGTCCACAGCACGGGTCAGCCTTTGTTATAGGCCTAACTACAAGATGCAAAAGAATATGCGCCAATAAAACAAATAAAACATGACATTTTTATCAATTCAGATAAAAATAACAATATATTCGTGGAATCTGTGACTTTCATTTATTTATGAAGAAAAGGAGAAAGATAATGACTATATTATTATGCTATATAAGGGCCTATGCTCTTTAGTTACAATTTACGCACTGCTGCTCATTTTACGCACAGGCCTAATTTTGTACACTACAAATAAAGTAAACATATATTGTTTTTGCAAAAACTGAAAATCAGATTTTAATCCTAATTCCATAATAATAAACAGTGTTGACTTGAGTGTGGTTCGTGGTGAGGTCTTTGATCTTTCACTTCTGTCCATCTCTTTGCACCGTGTCTTTTGGCAGCACCTGCCCGTGGTGCAATTATTCACTTAACTCACACAACTGATCTCGCCTTTTCATTGCACAAAACCGCGATTGTCAGACGACAAATAGAAAGTCTGTAGAAAGTGAAAAGAGCTATGCGTCTTGATTGAATCCAGGTCTCCCACAACGCGCATGATAAATCAATATTGAGCAGTTTATTCAGCGGTCATGTGGCTTAGCGCAGTAGATTACGCGCAACACGTTATTCGTTTATTAAAATACAAATGTCAGTTCACAATGTAATTTTATAAATTATGCAGACTGCAGTGGTTATGTGCTGAGGTTGCACAACATCTGCGAGCAGTGAGCAGCCATGTGCTTAGCCCTGAATGGTCATAAATCAAAGGTGAGCTACGATAACACCGAGAGAGGAGGCTTCAGTCAAACGTTTATGGCATAATTTAAATCAGACTTTTACTGCTTCTGAAAATGTGAACATTATGTACATAAACATAAATAAATTAAAGTGATCAATACAAAACTAAATATTTTCTATGTTGACTAAACACATCTCGACAGATACAGAAAGCCAAAAGACCTTGTTTCACAGCGTATTGAGTACAGCACAAAACAAATGTGAAATATGTACAAAATACAGTGACAGAAGAACTGCTCATCACATCCACGTGTTTTTCAAAGCAGCACGTCTCGTCAGGCCTTCTACATTTCACATAACACCGGGGCACGGCATAGAAAGCTTTACTTAAGTGCAGCTAGAACAGTGTTGTCTCTGGAACACAGACTGAACACAGACCGACTTCAAAAGAAACAAAGTTCATCGGAATAATTTAACTTAAATAACAAACACAGAGTAACAACATACAGCACCTCGAGGCATTGCTGAAACTACTGCTGTGGTCAAACATATTTATCAAAGGAACACCTTTGGTCTAAATTAGTTTAGCTGCGGCTCCGTGGGCCCAAACTGCAGCTCAATAGAAAATCTCTCACGTGTGATAAAAAATAAATCTAAACTGACACAATGATAAACAGCAGCCAAAAGATCCGCTTGTGCGACTCCCGCGCATCGTCACGGCCCTGTCGCCCTCAGGCCCCTCGCCTTCAGTCTTTAGCCCCCGCCTCTGGAGCCTCGGCTCAGGCTCAGTTCTCCGGGTTCGGGTTGTGCGCGGCCTGACCGTGCGCCACGTCCTGGTGCACGTACAGCGGTAGAGTCCGAGTCCAAGCTCGCCGTGCGCTCACATGAGCTGCGACTGTTGCATAGACTCTTGGTGTGTGGTCGGGTACCAAGAAGTGTAGCTGGGGATGTATGAGCCGGTGGAGCCCGCTGACGTCTTGACTGTTGTGGGGGAGCTCCACACCGGAGGGACGGACGGGGAGCCCGTGGACAGTCCACGGCCACTGGTCAGAGCATTGGTGTCGATGGTGCCTCCCCCCTGCTTCATCAGCTTCTTAAACTTGGAACGTTTATTCTGGAACCAAATTTTCACCTGCGGGTAAATAAAGACGAGAGAGAAGATAAGAGAATCTGCATCATAATGATGGCAGAAGCATAACAGTGCAGTCAGGATTTGGAGAGATGACATCTGCTGCTAAGGTCTGATAATCTGAGGTTCATGAAAAACAAAACAAAACACCAAACCGGTGGTGGAAAAACAACACAAAACAAAAGCTTAGCTGCAAATATGAAACAATGGTTTATTGTTCGTCTCCAAACAATATCAGGACTGAGACAGACCAACAAGGCCAATTATTTCTATTTTATTAAGGCAACCGTTCATTTGTTTTTGACACAGCTGTTCCTATGGTAAATCCCTCAGTCCGGCTACGCACCAAATAATAATAAAAAGAAATACCTCGTGAAGAATATTTTTCTATTTTAATTATAATTGTAATTAATGCTATACAACGATATTTATAGATAATATTCTATATTTTATTTGAGTGTTTTATGAATGTAAAAGAGGAGCACACAGTGACGGCACTGCGATGACTTGCCTGCGTTTGCGTGAGCCCCAGAGATGCCGCCAGCTCCGCTCTCTCCGGTAACGCCAAGTACTGGGTCTGCTGAAACCTCCTGTTCAGAGCCTGCAGCTGTAAACTCGAATAGATAGTCCTTGGTTTCCTAATTTTTTTGCCTTTTCCGTTGAAGCGCACTTCTCCACCTTCCACCACAGTGTTTTTCTCCGCTTCTGGCACTGACGGAGAACAAAGTAAAAGAAGCAAGGAGTCACTTGCAGTGTGAGAGCTGCGCTGGAATGAAGAGCCCCGCGTAACTTTTACAGGCTGTACATTAGGTATAATTACCCTTAATTGCATACATTGTTTATAGCGTTACGCAATAAATAATTACCAACCTCAACATCTGGCTCGTGGTTTCCGAGCAGCAGTTAGGACAACTGAAGTGAAGCACTTAAGGTACAGCTTACCTGTGTCTTCTAGCCGTGTCTGTGAGAGCGCAGAGCTGTTTTGGTACGTCTGCACGGAGCCCAGATACGGACTGGTGGGATGACTGCCGTAGGGATAGCCCAACGACCTGGGGAAAGACGAGGCAGGGCTGTAGCTGTCGTGCTGAGTGTGACCTGCAGAATGTAAACAGTGCATGGGATAGTGTCCGTGAGACATGGAGGACGGAGACATTTGTTGACTCGGGGGTCCAAACTCCATGAAAACGGTTTTTCCTGAGGCAGGGCTATTAAGACTTTCAGGAATTGTAGTCATTGTCATCTCTTCTGGCGGTTCCCCTCGTCTCGCTTTTGTTGTTTTGCCTCTATGATCTCAGTGAAGGACGGGTCCCAATTTAAGGCGAACAGATTTTTTCTCGTTCCATTCATAAGAAAATGTAGTTTGTGCCCGTGAAAAGTCCTAGGTATGATGCTGTGGACCTAGACAAAGTCGCTCAAAGGTTTGAATCTCGGACTCATGAATATTCATCAAAGACGCTCGCTGATTGGTCCACTCTCTCCAAGAGGGAAGCGGATTGGCGACGCTGGGGCTGGGTCCGAAGGAGCTGAGAAAGTCAAGAAAAACCAAAAACCTCACATATATGTGTGACACGACCACGCATTTATTATTAGCCTATTATTATTAGTATTATTAGTATTATTAGTATTATTAGTATTTACTTATTTAGTTACAATTATAGTAGCATCTACATACATTTCATAAAACATCTAAAGGTTTTCTACTGCTGCTGCTGCACTCTTTGATTAAACATTTTTGATTAAAGGTCTTAATAAAGGTGACTATTAGAATAAGACTGGGTTTAATTTTCATAAGTAGCTGCGTAATTATCCATGTATTTAACACTTAATGCGGCCTGGGGTTTCAGGTACACCTGGCAGCAGTTGGACAGTGGCAAAATGAAGAGAAACGGGTTTAAAGAAGAAAGTCAAAATGTGAAAGAATGAATCATGGGAAATTAAGATGAGTGAAAAATAATATAAATAATAACCTACAGCGTCAAATACGCCTGAGTGTCGTGGATTTAACTTTGGATTGATCACTACAAAATCATCATAAAATAGTAACAAAATAAAATGACATGAAGCCCGATGTAATTTCTGTTGGAAAAAATCTGGTTAAGTCATGCACACATGAAAATGACGCGACAGAATCATGCAGCTAACGACACAATACTGTTATAAAAATATAGCTTATGGATTGAAACCGGTTTTGCAGAACTGTGCGCCAAGAAAACTGGGGGAATGGCCATACGCAAAACTTCCACATGGCTAATGAATATTTGTTCAACTGAAGACATCCAAAGCGCACAACAGAGGGAGCTTACAACAAGAGACAGAAACGATGTGTGCACACTTACAGAGCAGGCATCATGTGATGGAAAAGAAGTAGACAAGTCCTCCTCGCCTTCCGGGGTCACAGAGACTCCGCAGGATGCGCCTGGAGCGAGGCGCACAGCCGCGGCAGCTTCTCATTCTCCCGGGCTTCATCCTGACCACCAAAGCGTTCGGTCTGAGCACAGAGCAGAGACACAGCCGCGCTCTCTATCCACAGTCTCCTATCTCCACCTGAATAACAAATTAAAGCCAGTTAAATTCCCTCACTGTCATTATCAGCCTAATTACATAATTGAACTCAAAACACAACTAGCAAGTTGCAAAACGCGTTATCAAAATGCAGCCGCTGACATCACGACGCGTGTGCCAAAGTGTGCCAGGCGGCAGCTCATGCCTGGATTCAAAGATTTCTGTGAAATATTAGGCTATAAAGCAAGCTGGTCCCCTTGTCCCCCCGAAATAGGCCAATTTGAAGTGATTTCTCTGGAATTACTTTGGAAAAAATGCTTCAAGATTTCCTCTATCAACAACGACAATGATAATGGTAGTACAACCAATAATTATCATCTTCCAGAACAGAGGACAGATTTTTATGGGTACTTGGTGGGTGCGACTGATAACTGTCATTATTTTCCCACGATTATAGGATCTGCAAACTGAAACGAGACTGCGAGCAAAACCATTAAGGAAACAGTGGCAGAATGTGCGCACTAATGTAAAATAAAGCCCCTACAGAAATATCGAGAATGTATATATTTATTTTCGAGGCAATTGCGATTGAAATTTGAATAATTAAATATGTTTTGATTTTAGGCCTTTGACACTTGGAATAACATTACGCACACTTTCCAAAGTCATTATTAAGACGGGACCCGGTGCGTGACCACTTGTTTGTCACGTGACCAGTGCTTCACGTCCTGCACAGCGGGGTTCTAACGCGGCCGAGGCACTAAAAATAAAAGTCCAAGCACACACGCACGTATGCACGCGCGTGAGGGGCGCGCGGAGACAGTGCTCATTAGAACAGAGTAGCTCTGTGGCTGAGGGTGTTTTAACACCTGCTGCTCTTCACCTGAGGGTTAGCGCAGAGGTGGAGAGGCGCGGAGGCATTGGAGGAGGGGGCTTCATTTGAGAGGCCGCCGATAGAAACCTCAAAGTAACACAGATTATATCAAGCAACACGTGAAACATGTCAATAATGCGCGCGTCAAACATTTCATTAATTTGTGTCACTTTAATCCCTGTCATTAGACGCACCCAAATATAGACAAGTTAGTGTATGGAACAAATATGATCTGATCAAGGTTTATCATTATAAACTATGAACAAAGTCCACCCATTACTTAATGCACCTAATAAGATATATGCACACTTGGCTTTACTGCCAAATATTGTCCAGAAATAAAGTCATAGGAAAATAATTACAAGGATAACAAGCAGTATTATTATTAGCGTGTTTTTGATCACTTTTAGTGTTAATTTCATGACATGAAGTACAGCAGCCGAGATTGTCTCTCCGCAACAGGTAGAGTGGTCAAAATCTACAAGAGTGGTCAAAATCTAAAAAATAAAAAACAAAACGAAAAAAACAGTTCTATTTCTGAAACATTGAAACCTATCCTCTGAATCTATCTTTGTCCACTCACCTGCATGACGCACAGTGACGCGCAAACCAACCCCCAAAATATAGTCTACTTTTACCTCTCTCATTTTGCATCATGGGTTTTATTGCCATAAAATCATCTAATCGACGAAGTCATCACTATATGCAGCTCAAAAATAAAATGAAATTGGCTTTTGTTTTGTTCCTGTGTTGTGTTGTGCATCCTGTAATTTGTGGCGTCATTGAGCGCAAAGTAGATGCACCACAATTAGCCTGAGCCTATTTCCATGTGCAATGTGGCGTCAAAACGCGGATTGATTTTGTTTAGTAAGGTGCAAGAAAACGCACAATGGAGTCCCGGCTGCATTGTCCCATTGGTTAATTGGCTGTATTATTATAGTAGGGGTCAAGAGAAGAAATTATGTTAAGATTCGATTGTTTTTTAGAAACATAGGCTGTTCGTATTTTTCTTGTAAATTAAGAAGCATCTCAAGCACGTCTAGGTTATTCAAAATGCTTTAGAATGTATAATTAATTTAACCATAACCATAACCATAACCATTATATGCTTTCATTATTATTTGATTTATGTTTCGCATCTTTAATGTTTATTTAGTGCAAGTATGGCCATGGGTCTTATTATTATCTACATTTCTTTATTTTTTAGTTTGATCAGTTTTGACTAGATGATAAGTTAAATTGCTTTATAGGCTATTTTCACATCTGTTGAGGTTATGTCAACTTTCTGGGGAGGATAACGAAAAAACCATGGGTGCAGAGCTTTGAGCTGTAATTGCACAGTCACATATTGATGTAACATTTAACAACATAATTTTAGTGACTAATCACCTTTTGTTTTCTTGTAGGTTGCAGTGGATTGAGAAGAGGAAGGTGCATTGGATCTTTTAATGGTATTGTTGCCTGTTCATGTTATTGCCATGTGTGTAATAAAGATTTTAAACAGAAATTGCACTGCTTTCATTGTATGTGCTTTTAACACTCTTATCTAAGGTCCAAAGCAGTAAACCATTGGCCCTTTTAGAGACAGTCCTCGTGCGCCTGAACAAGAGTAAACCATGATTAACACCAATGTAATAAGCCTGGACACGGGTCATTTCAAAGCCGAGAAGTTATTTTTCCAACTCCTTTTACCTGTGGGATGTTCAGAGGCGCTCTCTTCTCAGAAAGCTCGGTGGGGTCGCGCGGTGGAAAAGCCCCTGGCGCACTGGCGGCCATTACAGCAGCAGCAGGGGTCACGGCACAGCGGCCAGCATCCAACCTGCCTGAAATTGGCTGCAAAATGACCAATTACCTGAGTGAAGGCTGGGCAGAAAGGACTTTGGAAAATATGGCTTTTACTTAATTCAACTAAACTGTAAAAGAAACTAGTGTCACCGCGCTGCATGCTGAAGTATCCACCTGTTAGGAAAAATGTGGTCAGCCGCACGGAACAGCGCACTGGCTCTGGGGTTATTTGATCAACATAAAACAATGATTGATTAAACATCTTTATATGTGTTGCATTAATCTGTCTGTAAATGGGAAATGCAAATTCGCCAATTAAGTCATTTGCTACGAGAGGCGGCCTGCTTGACGTTCAGCTGCCACTGCGCCTTTAGTCTGAAACCCCCTTTTTAGTTTTTGTTAAGAGTTAAATCTCGCACAAAGACAGGAAGGAGGTCAGCACTCAGCCAACACCTGAATGCGCGCTCCTTTTTGTGCTCCCCTTGATCCCACAGCCTGCGCCTGTCATTAGTCTTAATGATGGAAAATTGTCATGTTGATACAAGTCTTGCTCTCCCCCTCTCGTCTTTGTATAAGTAGAAGGTGGAAGCTCCATTTGTAACAAAGTTCTTTGTGACTAAAAGCCGTGGACATTGCATTTGTACCGAGGGAGAAAAGAGGCTGTAGATGCTCTTTCCATAGCTGGGATAATTATTCCTACTGTGGCCTTAATGATTCGCTGTGTTCATCCTGCATCTCATCCACGCGCCAGGCCCTCAGCACAGCCCCGTGTCAGGGAATATGAAAAACCCATATAATGAAACCATTTTGGCTGATGGAAAAAGGGGCTACTGAAGCCGCACTTGCTACAAAGACTGCTCAATTATATGAGTAATTGTGATAATTTTCCCTCCATTCACTGCTTTCTGTGCAAGGTAAAAAACACAGATGCTGAAAGGGAAATTACTTGGACAATATATAATCTGCCAAATGGTCACAACAGAAAAAAGATGACTGTAAGAAAGTGTAGGACTATAAATAGCTATGTTAATGCAGGGCACGTAAATACACCCTCAGGAGTGGGCATACATAAACAAACAGCTCTACCTTGTGTGTCTGAGAGGAAAAAAAACATATAACAAATGACCATTGGAAAAAACATGATAAAAGTAGCTCCGCAGCTGCTACAAAATGAAGGCTCCTTATTAACGAATGTGCGCCCTGAAAACGCACCCCCATCTTTGGCTATCATTTGTTGTTCTGTGACAGGAAAAGGATAATTACCTCTCTCAGACGCAGGAGGACTGACATGGCCTTTAGACTTTGCCATGAATGCAGAAAGCTTGATAGAAAGCTCGTGGAATAATTTTCTCCTCGGCTCTCTCCTTTATGTTGTAGAGCGTGTTTTGTTCCCGCAGAACTTGGAGATGGCAGTATTGTAGAGTGCATTAAACCACGGGTCTTCATACGGTAAATATGACATCCCGGTGTCTATCAGCCTCTCCAGGGCGAACGAAAATGCATTAAAATTTAAATTTCATCTTCAGGGAGACAGACGAGATAGAGATATGCATTTCATGTCCCTGTTCCCAGTGTGTGTTAGATTAAACATCTCCGGAGCGCACTCTCGGGCTCTGTCTGACTGCCAGGACGCACAGAAATGGCATATTGTGGAAAAAAGAGTGGTGCTATCAAGAAAGCTTTTAACATACAGTAATACAATGTAATTAACCACCATTGTCTTCATGGAGAGAATCAGGCTTTCTTTGCGCTAGAGTAAGACAAAAACATCTTTAATCTGGGCATGCGTAATGACAAAAACAGAACAATAAAAAATTTGAGCTTTTTAGTACATGAAGAAGAATAGTAACATGCAAAGTAAATTTTAGATCTAGCAAGGCCTATGTGGACTAAAGGCTACACAGATAATGGTTTTATAGATGCCATAAATCACCATGATAAACATTTACTTTTTTAGTATATGGTATCCAAGAAAAAATGTAACACGGAAACTGAATTTTCAACATAGCCACATATAGAGGCCTATGTAGACAAGGTGTGAGACAGACAATTGTCCATATACCATAAGGACTGCAGGGCATTTCAAGAGAATGTCAGATCTGTTATGTAATGCTATATAAAGTAATCTTCCATCAGTGCAACCACAACTTCCATCTTTTCTTGAAAAGTATACAAATGAGTGTTGTCTACCATTTCTTCACAATTTCTGACATTTATAGTGGGTTATAGGTTATTGTATTTAGACAAGTTCATAATATTCTTGCTCTGGCTGGTAGTTTATGTTACTAGGTTCTTTTTTCAGACCAGTGTAGTGTTGCATTATAAAGCCTACACGGAAATTTAAGTCAGTGTTCAACAAAAACACACTGTATAGTTTCCCACTGTGCAAAAGAAAACTATCTATCCACTTCTAACACTGATGGCGAGCTTCCTGAAACGTTGCATTAACCTAATATAGGTAATTGTGATAGTTTGAACTCCAAATTGCTCCTATTTTGGGACAACCCTTTCATCTGACCTTTGACCTCTCCGGCCCTGCAATCTTCGCCCAAATCTCCCCTCTCCGACCAGACTAGGATTACAGCCATGCGGTTCAAACACTTGTATCAGTCTCAAATGATGACTTTCCCTCAGACAAATGCCCCATAAGAGTTGGCAGTG
>KN497019.1:0-21374 GCA_000787155.1 Scartelaos histophorus | reverse complement strand
CACTCTTTCTTACCCATCTCTCTTCATTTATTTATACCAGTTTATCCCTTTAGATCAGTGATTCCCAAAGTAGCATGTTTGAGTCAACTCTTGCTTTGTAGTCTGTGGCCTATGGTTTGATCCTCTTCAGTCTTATATACTGTTACTGTAATAAATATATATTCTGAACTATAAAACAAACTCTCCTTTTCTCTCTCTCTCTGTTCTTCTCTGTCACTCTTCTATAATTGGTTTTGTTTTCTTTTGTTGTTTGTCTGTTTTGTGGTTCAGTGACTAAATATGTGTGAATGAACGGATATTATTGTCTTGTGCCAGGGGTTTTCATGATGTCACTGTGTCTTCCATGGATGTTTGTGCCTTTCTTTAATTTTGATGCAGTTTATATTTCAAACATGATTGAAATCACATCTGTTCTCATAATGTCACATAATTGCCGCTCTCTTCTGATTTTAGAGTAGTTTTGTATTCCTCTGAATAAATACAAGTGTTATTATTTAACAATGGAGTCTATGTCACTATTCAAGTACAGGCCATACATAATTATACATGATTATAAATAATATTGTATATATAATTACACATACAAGTATGTTCACAAAACATACATTTTGTATGTAACATGCACATCTGTTCTTATCCCGTTTGCCAAAGCAAATAGCTTCATGCCAATTACTCTGGAATATAGTGGGATCCATCCAAGTGCAACCTGAGGCACGTGGTTTTACATCTGTTGTCTCCACAGTGCAGCCACAAATACAAGTGAGATTTTTTTTATTCTTGTATTCACACTCTGCAACTTTGAATACATCTGCTTATGTATAAGTCAATGGCAGCCCACAGCAGCAGTATCACTCAGTCAGAAAGTTGTGGGTTCAATCCCTAGAGCAGTCGACAATAAATGTGGTGACAAAGGGTTCTAACATGTGACTGTCATCTTATATTCTGCATTTAGTGTTGGAGTATACATTTGAAGTAAAGCTACTTTATTTCTTTAACTCCATTGCATTTGCATCAGATGTAGACATAAAAACTGGAAAATTATAGACTCAAAATATGGGGACATTTTTATCTATGCTGATATATGATCACACGCCCCACTATCACAAGCAACATTCTAACAAATTTAAAACCCCCAAACCTTTCTTTATCTTCAAGCAGCACTATTTAACCTTTTGGCTGAAACGTCACCTCCTCGTTTCTATGGAAAAGTAATGGCTCTGCCTGGAATGTTCCACAGTATGACATTAAACATGACTTTACATTTATTCAGTTACAGCTGGGTCTGTTTTCAAAGAAAGCCAATAGGAAAACATGCATTCTGATGGTGAGCGGGGTTGCCTCTCCACGGATCTGACTTGTAAGATAGTCTGGTTTGGTCTTCATGATGATAAAAAAGTTAAACATCGTACTGTGAAACTTTCCAGACAAAGCAACAACACCTCCATGAAGAAAAGCATTTGACAGACCCTTCACCAGAGAAGTTACGCAATGCGCCTTTAAGATGAACTTTAAAAACATATTATTGTCACTGGAGTTTATCTGAGGTAACTTCTTGCCTGAGCTTGCCTGAGTGCTCTCCAGTGTTTTGAAGTCCGTACACTTGTGTGGGGATGGGCGTCTCTGTCTGACCTCTCCTACCTGTGCCTCCTCACTGAATCTCTCCCACTGGGCTGTAATGTTCAATGGGCCCTGAAGACTGCAGAGGGAGGATGATTACAGTGACCCATCCAAACCCCCATACAAGAGAGATGCTAGTCAACACGCACATACACAAGTACACAGAAGATATAACACGACAATGAATATTTGGTAAAGAAATAAATGTGGGGCCCTAACTAGAAGTGTAATATTCTCAGAGCATCCTTGAGGGGTTGAGGCATGGTGCAGAAAAAATGCAAAACTGAAAACAGGATTATGGTTAGAATGTTGATGCATACGTTTGTACAGCTAGAAGAAGAAGGTGAAGGGTCTTGCCCAGAGACACAACAACAGTGTGCACTTTGGGGACATTTGAATTGGCTACACCTCTGGTCTGAAGTAAAGGGTCTGACGATGCTTGACATTTACTTCTATTGTAATGTTTCTGTATAACTACAGTACTACTCGTATTACTACTACTACTAATACTTATTTCAGTATCTGGATTTGTGTTTTTTTTGCACATGTTCAACACACAAAACCTCCACACAGCAAAAAGTGGAGTTGGTTAATGGCATTTTTGCTTATATGAGTCCAATCTGTTCTAGAGTTGATTTAACATTTTTGGAAATGTTAATTAACACTAGACCAAAGTTCCTGTTTAGCCCCGAAATCAAGAGTTATATTAACACTTTATAGGGTTATCTTGATTTAGTTAAACAACACAGGAGATGTTTTATTTTTACACTTTATTTTAGTTAATTTAAGATGAAATTGTGTACAAAACTGGTTCAAATTGGTCTTCTTTGGAGGGAATTTGAAGTTCTGGGTGGGAAGTGCCAAATTAACACTAAGGGAAGTTGGAAAGTTGAATAAACACTAGTGGAAGTTGAATTAATTTTAACCATATCAACTGTGGCAAATAACCCCAACTTGATCGCCCATTTAACTTCAAATAGAAATAGAAAAAACACAACTCCCAGTATGTTTTTAGGTAACAACATTAATTATAACATGGCTTAATATACGTGTTAAATGTTTGGTGATTTTGTCACTTGGGGCATGGCAGGGAAAAGTAATCAAAAAGAAATACTGGATTCCAATGCAGTATTCTCGATCTGTACTGTTAAGAGTTTGAGAAGATCTTTAGTACTTTTTAATATTAAATCTCCCAGTATTTCCATAGCTTTTGTGCAGTAAAAGTTGTGGTGGAGCCATTGTCATTCAGAAAGCACTCAGGAGAAGAACTGGTCCCTGGGGGAAAGCAGCGATCTCTGAAAACAGCAATACAAAAAGTGTGAATGTAAATCTGAAATTATCTGCATGGCCGAGCATACAGACAAATGAGAAATTAGTTTAGGCACAGCCAGCCAGGGCGAGGTGTTGAAGACTTTGTTATGAAGACTGTCTATGGGCTCATTTTAATTAATATTATTATTTATTATTCTAATTTTAGACGGTTGGTACCTGGAGACGATTTTGCTCTATGCACTGTAGTTTTAAACTGTTTTGTTTGTGTTTTTTTTTTCCTTTTTTCTGACATTTAGCATTCGAGAACAACTTGTCAAATCTATAGTCATTTTGCTCAATGACAAAATCAAAACTTGGCACATAATTTGTTATTTGACAGTCACTTGGCTCATTGATGGTTTAACTCCTGTTCTGACTAGTGTCTCTTGTGTTGTGTCCTTGGGCAAGACTTTTAACCCACTTTACTTGACTTGAATGTGGTCTGTGAGGAAGTGCATGCTGTAGATGATGATTGGAAGGTTAATTTCACCAGTCAGCCACGGCAGATGTGGCTATGTATTGTGAAATAAATTTGCGCAACACAAACGTTGTAAGAAGAAGCATTTGGATGGAGATCTAACGCAGAAGAAGTTCATTAAATATAAGTGTCTATTCCAGTTTAGCTATGCTTTCTTTGTAGGGAGTATTATACCTCTGATGATATAGGCTAAGGTAACAAGGACCGAGCTGGCAGTGTGGGACTTATACAGCACAGAATTGTAATTTCTTATCAGTCGCCAAATATTGAAAGTTAATATTAAATAGAACACCAATTTGAGTATCCAGAAAGCACTAAAGAAAACATGTACCTTGTTCTATATTTTATTTTTCAGAATGTTTACCAAAAGTACTTGAGCATTTTGTGAACACCTACACTCAAAAAGATGGAAAAATAGAGTAAGAAAATGAGTTGTATTGCATTCCAAGTCAATTTAGTCTTTGGCAGATTGACTTCAAAGCAACACAGCTAATCCTCTCAAGCCTGCTCATTAATAATCCAGCTAATAATCCGTTTAGCCACTTTCACGGCTCTGCGCTGTTTGTTGGCTTCAGACTGGGAGAAAATGGAACAGTACAAGTCGAGGCGGTTTCACAAAGACGCCTCCACCCAACGCACTATTACTAAAACTGTACTGTCGCTTCACTTTTAACCGCGCCAGACATGTCTTCAAGGAAAACGCTCTTTTAACCTTCGCGCTCACTCCTGCAAACCGGATTGTCGTGAGTTTTGCGTTTTTCAGACGCTAGAATCCATCTTGTTCGACTCCCACTGATTCGTTCAAGACCACAGAACTTTTGGAGCCGACCAGAAAGCAAAGCATACATACATTTTCCTACAAGCGTATTTTATCTGTTCTTCCTGGCACCAAGAGTTCGAATCTACTAGTGTATTTATGATCCTCTGCTTTCATTTAGCCAAAGTTAATTTTATTATCAAAGCATGTCAATCGTTAAAACTCTTTTCCATAACGGGCACTGTTCAGTTCAAGTACAAAAACTTATAGTCTTCTTTCTTGATCCAAATCCAACATACTTTTATCACTGCTTTAAAATAAAGTAAAGCTATTTGCACGTTGCTAGGCAAGATACTTCATCCAATTTCTGTAAGAATAAAGGTTTGAGAGCCTATTGAGGCAGTTTGATAGTCAAGCTCTTCACTCATTTTTAGGTTTGTTAAGATGAGCCTTGAAGTCGGTACATTTATAACACTTCAGGCTTTGTAACTACTTAAGGAATAATATAACTTCCAATCTCTTAAAGAAAGTGTATTACAGCTAACATATAACATCTTTACATCACCGTGTTGCATTTTTATTGTTTTGAAAATGCAATATTCGTCCGTTAACAAGTTTCAGTATTGGTTTTGACACTTTGTTCCTCCCTCCCTTTGCTCACTCCACTTTAAAGGACTGTCACAACACAAACACTGCATGCTGCTGATGAAACCACTGCACATCACATTAGGTTTGTGAAGTTGTAGGATGTAGTTTTAGATCATGCTTCTGTATTTTTATGGGAAATTTAGCTTTAGTTTCGTACTCCTAACTGGCAATCATTTCAGGCATGTTTTTGGATGAGGGAACTCCATTATAACGTGCACGGCATAAAGTTGATTTTGCATAAAGGTGCATTGCGTAACTTTTTTGGTGGAGGTACTGTCAAATTCCTTTCTCTATGGAGATGTTCTCCCTTTGTGTGGAATGTTTCACAGTGTTTTATCTTCATGCACATCACATTAGGTTTGTGAAGTTGTAGGATGTAGTTTTAGATCATGCTTCTGTATTTTTATGGGAAATTTAGCTTTAGTTTCGTACTCCTAACTGGCAATCATTTCAGGCATGTTTTTGGATGAGGGAACTCCATTATAACGTGCACGGCATAAAGTTGATTTTGCATAAAGGTGCATTGCGTAACTTTTTTGGTGGAGGTACTGTCAAATTCCTTTCTCTATGGAGATGTTCTCCCTTTGTGTGGAATGTTTCACAGTGTTTTATCTTCATGCAGACCAAACCAGACCAAGTTACATCTTAGATCTGTGGAGTGCCAATATTGCTAACGGTCTGGAGGTAGTTTTGAGCTATAAAAGGCCTTGTAATAGAATAAATGTGAGGAGGATCTGTTTATTGTCACACTATAACGTTCAAAGCAGCAATAGAAACAAGAAAGTGCCGAACCCCCAGTCAAAAAGTTAGATATTGCGCCTTTAGGTAAGCAGTTACAAAACATGAATCACTGTAAAGCAATTTACATTATGAATTAAGTCTTTGTTGATGCTTTACAGAGGCTAATTAAAGCTAATTAAGTTAGTCCATCCATTGCACAGATGAGAAAAACCTCCACACTCTATTATCTTTCTTGGATACTATTTGGTTTCTTGTCATTGGCTGTTTGAATCCTCTCACAGTTGCTCGCACATGGACTCTAGCCAGTACCAGAGAGGTCCATATATTCCAAGAATGGGCTGGCGATGCCTCAGCCTTCTCCCAGCGAGCCCGAACAAGCAGGTTGCCAGATCTATCATGGTTTTATCCCTCATTATCTCTAATACTTTTGCAACGGCTGAAACGCAGTGCACATGAGGAATGAAACAATTAACTCCCATTTTCTCTAATCATCAGAGAGAAGTTGACAGAAGCAAGAAAAATGGCCGCTGCGGGGATAATATCGAGATACATTTTCGCCCTTTGTTCTATCAAATCCGAGGCTGCATTGTGCGCTGGGATGAGCAGATAGCGTGAATGCATTAGCAGGTTCTCAGCGGGCTAGCTTGATTGCGCTAGTTGTTTTCCAACTCTGGGATCTAATGATGTCCCTTTCTCATATGGGGGTAAAAGTTAAACATTGTTACATGGTATTTCTAAACTGCGAGTCCAAAGGAAATTTAATCTCTAGCCTGGTAATTTGTATTAGGGAAGCCTGCTGTTTTGTTCTGCTGAAAATGACCCAATTATCAGTGTTAATTTTGTAGACGAAAATATGTTAGTCACAGTTTTTGTCAATGTCATATTTTCTGATAAAACAAAATGAAAATAAAAAAAAGTATGAAGTATAAATGTACTGATTTTCGTTGTTGAATAGTAAAAACAAAATTGAATGAAAGGAAAGAGCAAAGATCAAAGTCAGAGTTTTAAATTCCAGAGACTCAAATAATAAGCAAACTCAAGATCATTATTACTATAGTTACAACCAAAACAGATATTTTTATGGTTGACTAAAACGTACATTATAAGTGCATTGTGTAACTTTTCTGGTGGAGGGTCTGTTGCTTTTCTCCATGGAGATATTATTGTTTTGGAATGGTTCATAAAATGGTTGTAAACCAATCCAGACCAAGTTACAAGTCAGATCTGTGGAGAGGGTTAGGGTTGGGGTGCAGAATACCTGTTTTTCTAGGTATTTTTGACCTATGTAACTGAATAAATGTATTTTCATCAAACATCTAGAACTAAATGGAAAATTCATCAAAGTTAACACTCTTCGCAACACAAATTCTGTAGATCAAGAAGAGACTTGCACCTAAAATGTGTGTGAATGAACCTGTGTATTGACAACAGACTATGTGAAACAAAAATATTCTTAGTAGAAACTTGCACTTGCTGTCAATCTCAGGAGACTTTTTTCTGGTATTGATAATTATTTGCAGATATTCATACATGCCGTATTTATCTAAGACAATTTATTAACTGGCCCCTCACCAGTCCATAGCATTTCACTGGAACTGTAATGGACCAAACAGAAAAGGCAAAGACAAGGTGTAAAAAATAAGTTTATATTTAATAAAGTCAAAAAATCTAACAAAGGCTCAAATAATTAACAAAAAAGCTGGGCCCAACTGGGGGTAACTTAACTCAAACTGAACAAAACAAACAAACAAAAAAATATATAATTTGTTCTATGGGGTATTAACTGCAAACACATAACATATTTAGATCACCATGTTTTTATTGTTTTGAAAATGCTATATTTGCCCCCCAAAAAATGTACTAACACAACCGCAGGAGGGTTAGCTATAAGGATATGGTTCGAATAGGATGTGTGAGATTGCAAAATTACTAAAACATGCGTAGGATGACATTTAAAACATCTTCAGGCATGGTTTATGATGAGGGAACAGTGTTTAAACATGATAGAAAACTAAAAACAGCTTTTCAGGTGGAAAATTTGTGACTTTCTTGTCATGCCATGGTGCGATAATTAATATATCCATCTGGCATTTATTCACTACGGGTGTTTCTGTGGCTCAAAAATACGATAATTCCTTGGGGTGACTTTCCACAGATCTGAATTGTAATGTAACGCAGCGCCGTAACCTGCTGGACTCCCTTGTGATATAGTGTTTAATCTATATTGTGGAACATTGTAGACAAAGAAACAACTTTTCCATGGAGACATCAGATGGCGAAACCTCAAATAGACGCATGTTACACAGTGCACCATTAATGCGCAAAAAGGTCAACACGATATGGTTTTAACCCAAAGAAAACACAGAAAAGTGCATGGCTGCGGGATGGAAAATAAGGCTAAAAGTTAATTATAATGGTCTTTTATTAGGGTGTTTATGTGACACCTACCAATGACAGGATAAGTCGATAATAAGTTCTAAAAATAATGGAGTTCTATGCTCTCTTTGCTCCCTGTGGGTTTCAAGTGCAAAGAGCATAATCCATTTTTTCCTCACAGTTAATTAGGATAGTTTAGCATTACAATTTTAACACAAAGGGTTTTAGCTGGTAAGAAACTATATTACTCCTCCATATTTAATTTGTTTATTCATTAAGAAAAACGTATCATTTTGCCACATCAAATCTTCTTGGCAGCCTTATTAAGTGAATTAGAGTGTGTATGTGTAGGGTTGTTTAAAGGTGAATGGTGGAACTTTTCTTCATGGAGATGTTATGTTTTATCTGGTATATTTCACTCTATGGTGTAAAACCTTTCAGTTGTCATGGAGACCAAACTAGGCGGAGTTACAGGTCAGATCTGTGGACAGGCAACACCGTTCACAGTCAGAATGGGTTTTTTTTCTATGCATTTTTGAGCAATAAAACCACCTGTAATTGAATAAATGTAAAATAAAGCTGTTTAATGTCATACTTGGGAACATTCCAGACAGAGCAATGACATCTCCATAGAAACAAGCAGATGCCGTAGTCCCAACCAAAAACTTTAAGTATTGAAAATCAGGTAATTGACAGTAGCTCAGTTGGTTGTGTTGGTGGTTTGAATCCCGCTCTCGACATAAACATCATTGGTAGGTGTAATTCCAGCTTCCACAGATGAATGCTGTTGTTATGTCCTTGGGTAAGACACTTAACCAACCTCTCAACCCCACATTGTCTGCGCACACTGATGTATAGTGTGTGTGTGAATGAGTGAGTGGGCAGTTCTAAGATGTAAAGCGCTTCGAGGGCCTTGCAGCTGGAAAAGAGCTATAAAAATGAACGCATTTAACCATATGATACCGATCTCAATAAGTGTAAAAAAGACATAAAAATTCTTCCATCACTTCAACTGGACACAATTTGACTTTTCCTGAACATTTTTAGAATAATCACAACTCTTAAGCAGCGTACTTGCACTTATATTTTGTATATATTTTGACAGAACAAAACAAAATACTGTTCTGTCAATCATTTTAGTGCAACTGATGCCATGTCTTTGCAGGAATTCAAAGCTAATTTGTAATAATAAGACTGTAGTATTTCAGGTCAAAAATGTCACTCTGCTGTATAAAAGAGACTCAAGTCATTTTTATCATAATCATTGTGGTATCAGAATCATACCGTGCGTTGAGCCTTTCACTTAGCATTGAAATGGAGTTTGATATGACCAGTACTAATCCAGAGGTGCAGTGAGATGAAGTGCAGGGCAGAGGCAGGTGGTTATTGACAGGTCATTGACTTGTGCCTGTCGTCTGTAGTGAATCACTGTCCCACACCAGTTTGTCTGCGGTGATTGAGGCCCGTGTAATGAAAACCTGCCAAGTGACAGGTGAGGGGGGTTCTGTCTGGACCCTGTGTTTGGTTTTCAACTGCGAGCTCCATTGTGCGGCTATATTGACTTCTTTGACCACTGGACGGATTGGTGATAAAAATGTAATTGTGATCTGATAGCTGTGGCAATATGCTTTTCGTCTGAGATAGGAATCCATTTGAGTTATTTATTTATTCTACATAACAGCTTTGACGTTAGGCAAATCATGTTTTCGAATAAAAATTGAGAATATTAGACAAGTTTTGTGACTCAGTTAGGAAATAGGCATTGTCAGTTTAACAGTTTTGTTTCATTCACACATGTTTAACACACAAATCCTTCAAATTTAGCTCTTCTTTCAAACAGTACATCTTTATGATAGCCATGTGTCAAATTTACAAGCATTGTCAAGAATCCAACTAAATCCCAAAGTTGTTGAATAGACCTTGACCATGTACGACCCCAGCAATTAAAAAAAAAAAAAGTTTGTATATTTCTACACCATGATAATCTAATGCTACACCTCTAACTTCTTTTTGCATTCCGGAAAGCATAATTCAATAAAACAACCGCACAAGGTGATACACTTCCACCACCTGGGGACCTGCCTCTATTAAGGAACTATTTTATATTCTGTTTTAACCTGCCACCTGAAGTACCTCCAACACAACTCTACACCAATTGCAACTCCTTTTAAACAGCCTCGTTTGACTTGGGAATATATAGCCGTTTCCTCCTTGCACTTTGCTCCGTCGGAGTTTTAATGAATTCCTTCCTCGCACTAAAAAGTCATGCAAAGTTTAGTACATGCAGACAAGAGGCAGATGCTTGTAATCCTCTCCAAATCCCCTAACACCAAAATAAGACCAAATAAACCCCGAGATCATTGGATTACCTCAATTCAACTGTTAAAGTCCGATTGGAACGCTTACACTTAATTAAAGGATTCCGTAATTAGCCAATACTTAAGGAGGGGACATATTGTCTTTCCGTTGTGCCTGGGTTTGGGATCACCTGGGGTATAGAGCTTAATACCGCCTTAAGTGGAGCGAAACAGTGGGCAGTTGTAAACAATAGGAACGTATCATGGCGCTCTCTCGTGTGAAAGGTGGAGGCGCAGACTAATCTCAGGAAGACTCATTACAGACTATGGGGAGGCCAAGCAGGACGAAAAGTGGACACGGAATAGGCTATTTACTGGAAGTGTCATCCCAGCCCTCCAGACTCTAGCGGGGTCTAATTCAGGTCCAGATGTGCTGCAGGTATAGGGGAGGGATTTGAGCTAGTTTGAGGGTTGCTTGGGTCATTTGGCGCGGCTTGAAAACAGAATGCTTGGTGTTTTCGGCCCCTTTCAGCTCCCAAATGGATCCCCGATGTGTCCCGCTACTTCTCATTTTGTGCCGGTGCAAACTTTTGTTCACTGGTCACTTCTCAGCAGTAAGGGCATGGTCAGGGGAAGGAGTGGTGAGTTGGGGTTTGTTTGGAGAAATATTAGCCATTTCAAATGACAGCTTTGGTAGCACATTTCTATTTACAGTAACATATTGTGAAATTTGTTTTTGTCATGGTGCACAGGGACAATCCAACGTTCCACTTTGTCAAGGATGTATATGTAACTATTTAAGTTATGTTTAAGAAAAATAAAGAACAAAAAAGAGAAGAGAAATTTGCTTCATGATTGATTTTTTTCAATTATTTCTAGTAGGGAAAAAAAGCTCAACAATTTTGAAAGGCAAAGCCAACATGACTTGGTCCAATTTTGATCATTATTATCTATTTAGTTTAGAACTATACTTTAGTTTAGTAAATTTAGTTTAGAACTATACAGTTCTAAACTACTGTATACTATATATAAACTTTAAACATGAATAGTTAGTGTTGTCATGATATTAAAATTTAAATGTCTATATAAAAACTAAGGCATATCGATTCTGATACTGCGGTGGTAGAAAACAGAATGTTATTTTCAACATAAATTCTTATTCTTTTATATTACCGTGGAGCCTAATATCTGTGTAATCCTTCAGTTGTCCAAGTAGGTTCCATATTGGTCCATGAGCGTAATATTATGTGCTCTTATACTAGTCCGGTACAACTCAAGATCATTTTAAAACTATTCAGGAAAGGTTCATTTTTGTTTTGTGAATTTGACTTTTTAGTTTCAATACCTGCTCAAATAAGTATCTAGTTTCAATACTGGTTTTAGTATTGATTCATATCTGATTGAATCAATACTTCTGACAACCCCTTTTCCTTATTCCATTGTGCGTACAAAATAAACAATGACATAAACATTGTCGTCTATAGACTGATGGACGCTCGCGCAACCTGAGAGCAAGACACGCCACTGTCTGTGCTGTTAACATGAAGTTGCAATGTTGGCGAGCAAACAGTCTTGTTCACTGATGAATGTCGTGCAACCCTGGATGGTCCAGATGGATGGAGCGGTGGATAGTTTGTATACGGCCACCATGTCCCAACAAAGCTGGAGGCAAGGAGGAGCCAGAGTTATGCTTGGGCTGGAATCATGGGGAAGGGCTGGTCAGCCCCTTCAGGGTCTCTGTAGGTGAGAAAAAGACCTCTGTAAATATATATGTATGTGGAGTTCTGACCACTTTCGTCCATGATACAAAAAGAAGAACTGTTCTTTCTGTTGCAAAAATCATCATCACCATCTCATGCTGCAAGGAATCCCTCTGCATCTTTGGCTCATTCTGGGCATAAAAGAAGAGAAACTCATGGTGTGGCCCCCATCCTGACTTGACCTTAACCCTTTTGACAACCCTCAAGAGAAAGATCTATGAGAGCGGGAGGCAGATCACATCCAAACAGCAGCTCCGGGAGGCTCTTCTGACGTCCTGCAAAGCAATTCAAGCAGAAGGTCTCCACAAAATCACAAGTTCAGTGGATGCAAGAACTGTGAAGCTCCTGTGTTCAATTGACCGGTTAAGATGTGTTGATTGAAATAGCTTTTGATTTCAGTGATATGCTAATGCTAATTGAAAAATAAACAAATGACCATTTTCAGTAACATGGTTTGAAATTGTTGTGCAGAATCATTTGGAACAGTGCATTTTAAGTTTTTAGTAAAAAATAAAACAAAAACTGCTGTCCTTGGAAGGTTTGTTCAGTAACTCAATAATCTGAATGCTCCTCTAACGGCTGATGACCTGAACATTATGATGACTGTCTTTTATATTGACAATTTGGCAGAAATCACATATAAATATCATTTGCATAATAATTTGGAACGCAGTTTATGTCCACTGCTGCGACTCTTTTATTTTTCAATTCCAAAAACAGAAAGCGCTGTGCGTAAATAACACATGTGGAGTGATTCTAATAAGCACATACTTAACTTATTGCTCCAGGCTTATCTGATATACATAGACTACAAGTCCCTGGCTATGTGACCTATTAACTCTGCAGTCATGTAAAAATCAATATCCAACTTGTTCTATATTGTAACTACTTTCACAAGCGCTATTATATAATTGACAGTACATTTACTTTCTCAAAATTAAGCTTTCGCAAGTAGCTCGAGCCTGCTGCAATTATAGAGCGTACTTATGGATTTTCATTTTAGTAGCTAACCATTTGTATCATTCGCAATTAGTATTACAACAATAACTTGATCCAGCTCCTCACTCCCCCACCCATCCTTCACTTTAATTGCTGTTTCCCTGTTAAAAACGTGAAAAGTCACTTAGGCTGCGGCAGCTTTCCATTTCAACAAATTACGGATGGACCAGCTAGGGCCAAATAGCTCTTTGTAATCCCCACGTAGGACATTTAATTAACTGGTCTCCTTTGCGACGCTTCTATCTCAGACTTTTTTACATCTCATTTCGCTGCATTTCAGTGTTCCATTTGGGTAGTCTTTTTGCAGCTAATACAATGCATGTGTTGTTGCCAGTTCTAATAATAAGTCATGGCTTCGTTAGCGCTAAATGACAGATTGCGAGATGGGGTGAAGATCCGGGCTGTGGTTTAGTGCCGTACTGTCAGCAACAATGAGGAGTGCATTGTAGTGGAAGGGAGTGGAAGGATGGGGAATTAGAAAGGTGCTGATTGAGGTCAACGGAGGCGCGTTCACAGAGACCAGGGATGTAAGTCTGACTCGCTGCGTTGTTTTTATGCTGATGGCGAAATTACTGTTACAGTCAAAAGTTTGGACGCACTTTTTTGCATTTAAATGGCTCACGATCTGCTGCTCTGCAGACAAAGCAAAAAGTGGCTATTTGAGGAATACAAAATAATAATAATTCACTTTTTTTTGCTTTGTACATATCGTCCCTCAAGAATTATAGTGTCCCCTGAGCTTTAAGCCATGTTAAAATGTTGTTACCTCATCAAAAACATATCCAGAGTTGCTTGATTCATTCATACATGTTTTAGTAACCCATATTATTAGTTTGTCTACATTTCCAAAGCTTAAGATGCCCTGTTCCACCTTGTGATGTCATGTGGTGGTAGTTTTCAAGTTAACTACCTTTTTCCTTTAGTTCAGTAGAGATTGGCAATTCCAGGGCTGAAATTATCCAAATGATTCTAGTGAAGCTTTATGGAGTTTAAAAACACAGCCGGGCACTTATTCTTATACCACATAATACCATATAAAGCTCTGTAATGAATGTATTATGCATTCAATTTTGTTTGTTTTAATTTATATTTTCTCTCTTATATATACACCAAGTGTCAAGTGAAACTGTAAATGCAAACTTGTTGTTCATATACTGCTTTTCTTTCTTCGAATACTGTCATTGTTTAATAGGGTTTGGCCTTATAAGTACTTTTGACTTCAGCCTAAACCCTTTCAGTCATGATCTATGAGGTAGTCTATGTTTTGTTCTGTTTTGTGGTGCTGATGACCAAATAAACTACTACTACATGACATCAGAAGGTGGAACAGAGCGTGAATGTGAATGAAACAAAACACAACTCCGGGTATGTTTTTGATGAGGAAAAAACATTATAAGATAGATCAGAAAACCACATAAAACGATCAATTTAAATCTAAATATATCATAACTACCAAGAATGCACATACAGTAGAATCTTATATTTCTTAGAAGACAATAACTCATCTTGTTTCATACATTTGTTGCCTTCAGTATGTTCAATTCGAAGGTAAAAACTGTTATTTATATATGAGAGCTCAGAGAGATTTTAACAAAGGCTTCAATGCATTTCAGTGGCGCGATGAGTGTTTTTTGGCTGTAAAACCCTTTGCGATAGAGCAACAAGGACGGAGCCAATGACACCTATAGCTACAGCAAGGTCCGGAGAGTAGAATTAAACAAATAGTTACGCATAAAAATGACTTGCTCGGTCGATTTATACGTTTTTCTTTGTTATTCAATTGTAATTTGCTGTAATTTCCCTTACGCATCAATAATGTTTGAATAAATATTTACTGTATCTGCAATAAACATAAAGAAAGAGCATTGCGTGAGAAAGTGTGTCCAAACCTTTAACAGATAGTGTATGTAAATGCAAGAATAATAAATAATGTAGTCAAATGCTAAAAAGTGCGGCTCATTATTTCTGCTGAAAACAACTAAAGGTTTGTACAAAGGCAAACACTGGCAAGAGTGGATCATTGAGGCAGCTGACCTGGTGGCAGCGCGTGCTTCACACTGTAAACAAAGCTTTTAGTCAATGTTTAAACACACATTTAAAGTTCTGAAAGACAAAACTAACTTTGCTGTGGTTATTTTTAACATCATAGAAACTAATCATGCCACGCACAATATGAGCCCTTTTGTGTGCTCATGTGTTAATGCTTAAAATAACGATGAATAACTTTTTTTTTTTTTTTTAATCTGTTAAATTTCACACATTTTCCTCTAGTTTTGATTCTTTTGGTTAAACTTTTTTTTTTTTTTCTCGGTAGTTCCAGAGTAACCCAGTGAGAGCCTATATTTTCAGTTCAGAGTCTATTAACAAGTCTATTTTAATTCTCGACTGATTCATGCTGTCTGGGCAGAGATGAGTGTGAAGAGGTTGTGCAACTGGAGCTATGATGATTTTTCCGCTAAAAGGAAATTGTGTAAGAACTGATTCTCTATTTGCGGCATATGTGTTAACCCATAATCAGTTTTAAAGGGTCTTAGTTGTTAACTTCAAAAAGATGCAGTAAAGATAATAAATCTGAATAGGACATTAACTCGCTTCATAAAAAGTGGTGCGCATCAGAAAAGTACAATTACTGCCACTTCATGTACATTCATCCAACGTCCTTTTTTAAGCTATTACATTTCTCCTCATCATAAACATACCTGGAGTTTCGCTGCATTATTGCTTTACTGCACAGTTATATAAGGGTCAATGACATGACGTGTGTCCAGTTGATATTTCTTCAGTTAAAAAGGTTGAAATTTCATAATAATTCCCCACATACCTGTAGCACCTCTGACCTCCATGGAACCAAGTCATTTTTTTCTGAAATTATTAGTTATTCTGCATGTTTTTGTACTTAAAGTGTTAAAATGTCATGTGGTGCGACCATCTGCTCTTGCCTGCTGAATTTTGAACTTCTTTCAAATTACTCTAAATCTATTCAAATTTATTTTCTGCATTTCTGCATCATATTTTCTGAAGTGTTTTGTAGTCGCACATGAAATTTCAGCTTTTTTGAATAGATATTTCCCCATAATATTCAAATAAATATTGTCTGACTGTGTCCATTTTTTTCAAATATCAATATCATGTTCATATTACTCAGAACTTTATAATAATAATTAATATCCCAATCCCCTCCAGAAATTAAGATTATTCTTGGTTGCACCACAGGACATTTTTTGAGGTTGTAGCTTAATATAAATGTCAAACATAAATGTATGAAACCTGGCATTATAAATATTTGGAAAAGTGAATATTTCAAAAACTAAATTTTTAAAAGTTGCCTGTTGAAAACCCTTATACATCATTGACCCATAAAAATCTGGAGGCATGTTGCTCATTAGGTAACCTCATTAGTTATTTTTCCCCTGCCAATAGATGGTGCACCAACACCAGATCCCAGTATAGGGAGCGCTGAAGCTAGAAAAATATCTTCTATTATTTTAAGTTCTTATATATAATACCCCAAAGAAGAACACACACGAGTATGAGAGCAGATGTAATCAAGAGCAGTTTAAAGGTTACTACGCATATGACGAATAGCATAAAATCCTATACAATAGTAAGTGTAATATGGTAAAGAATATTCTTACCTTAGGTTGTATTGCACATCTGACCTTTTTCGAATCACTAGCCATTCACACTACAGACCTTGCAGCTGCTTACATTCACTGCCCATAGACAGCTCTATAAGAAAATAGATTCTTTCTGACAGGACCCAAGTAGTCGACTCTTTTCATAGACAAGAGTAGATCCAGACAATACCGAACGAAAACACCTGTGGAAGTGTGATACAAAGAAGTGCTCTTCAGCACCTTTCAGGAGTGCAGAGCCACTTGGCAGATAAACTGGACAGCTGCATGGTAGAAGGATCAAGGACTTGGCACTCAAAGGGCTTGTCGACCTTGGTGAGATGTGGTATGTACTGTATGTTCCTCGTGTTTTCATACATCTGCTCCATTTACTGTAAACCTGGATGCCACACTGAAAAGAGCCAGCACTGTGGAGTTAGATGATATAAGAGGCAGTGGGCAGGAGGATCATATGTGCTGTCCCCTACTTAAGGCACATCACTATAAGAAAAAAGGTATTTTTGACTAGGTATTTGGTTTGTAGGCTGGTTTGTGACCTAAATTGATGTGAATAGTTGGTCTTATCCACATTATTATTTCACTGCACGAACAGATCCAGATTTATATTAGGAATTGTAACTTCAGATGGGCTTTTCTGCCAAACAGACATGAAGATTATAGCCCAGAGTAGACATATTGTATTTTCCATTTATGTTCTGAACTATATTTTGAAAGTTTTTACTGAAGGATTTCCTTAATCCCTAGCTTGTTTGAAAGCTGTACTATTTCACTTTTCTGGTAGAGTGCCTGTCTCCATGCTGGATTTCACTGGAAAGTAACACATGCAATAGGCGTATCTATCTCCATGGAGGCTGAGTTACAGGTCCGTTCTGTGAGAAGGCGAGAAGATCACAATAAATGCAAGATAGACACATTTAATGCCGTACTGTAGAGCATTCCAGGCAAAACTATAACATTTCCCTTGAGACCAGCAGGTGGCAGCTTCATTCAATGTTATAGTGCCCCATTAAAAACCTTTCATTTCTTGTTTCCTATTCACCTGCAGTTTCTCGCCTTGAAGGGTTGCCAAAAACGAACTCGTCCAATACACTTCACTTCACACGGTCTATCGCTTTATCTTTGCAAAGTTTGAACTTTTGTAAGTAGACTTTCTAAGCCCTTCAGGGTAATGCTTGGAAGCAATCAGAAAAATCAATGATCATTTCACAAAGTTGTGTATGAAATGTCAGGAATGAAAGACTTCAAAGGATTGGAAAACGGATACTGCATATACCCACATATTTCCCACGCATTACATAACTAATGTTGTGATTTCAAAGCTGACAGTTCGCCCGGGTCAAATTAATTAACACGTCTGTAAATGTAAAATAAATGTTAAATGAATTAGCAATATGCGATTCGTTTGAAATGTATGAAGCATTTTTCGTAAGAGATTTCAATTAAGCAAAGGTCAACAAGTAAAGCCTATTAAATGTAGTATTACATTTTTCAGACTGTTAAAAAAGCGTCCGATAAGGAGCAAAATAAAGATGATGGTGAATATTCCGTTTGTCAAACTTTGTATTCAAAATTCTAATCCAGTCCCAAATGCTGATAACAAAATGCTGTAAAACTTCACTTGGAGGCGACACTACCCCTGACACTTGAGGAGTGAGTCACCAGCCTAGCGCTGCCTGGAAGAAAGCTGCACTGTCTATTGTGAAAACCAACCAAAGGGGTGCCCATAGACCCTGCACCAGCACTATCAACTCCCACTCCTTTTACTCCTAGGCACAGGGCATATTTCAGTCAGAGTTGTTATACTGACCCCTGAAGTTTTCAATTACTGAGTGGCTTTGATGACTGAAATTATCGCAGCAAAGCAAGTTTATTGAGTAATTCAAATTGCTTTACAGAATGAGAAATGCCTTAATATGAAAATACAAACACATAAAAACATGGTAGATTTTCCTGACAAATCAAATCTACCTAAATAAAAATGACTGATTCTTAATATAAGTGATATTAACTTAACTGAACAACCATTGACTCTTTTATACATGTGCAGCTACTGTTGGTGTAAATTCAATTAAATTCAATTTATTTTTGTATAGGCCAAAATCATAACAACAGTTATCTCGGCGGGCTTCACAAAATTGTTAAATTAGCAAACAAAGATGAGAGAGAATGAAGCAGAATAATAAAAAAAAAAATAAAATAAAATAAAATAATTAATGATTAATGAAGCAGGCAAATGGATAATTGTCCCTGCATCTCCTGTCTTTAGACCCTCCTTCTTCGGCAAGGAAAAACTAAAAAAATAAAAAAACAGTGGGAAAAAACCGAGAAACCTCAGGGAGAACCACAGTGAAGGAATAGAATAGAAAATAGAAATAACATTGACAATACTTTACTAACTTGAAACTCTTCATTGAGCATGATCTCCACCGCAGCAGTAGAACCTTCAGCCCCTTCACCCTTTCCATTCTCTCTATATTTTCATCCTCTCTATCCGTCATGGACATCTCGACCTGCCCGATCTCTGAATACCTTAGTTTATCCATTCCATAAACCCGTGGTCCCCAACCTTTTTTGCTGTTTTACTGTTTTTATGTCCAACAATATTTTAATCCTGGGTTAGACCTGGTTTAGACCTGGTTTTAGTCCTGATTTTAGTCCTGGTTTAGTCGAAGTGAGGAGGCACGGTAAGAAGCCTGGAGGTTGGGGACTCCTGCCATATCCACTTCTCAAATTCTATTTTTGGTGTAACTATATTAACTTCTAACTCTTCATTATCCGATCCCCACTGCAGAACCATCAGCCCCTTCAGTTTTCTTTCAATTTCTTTATATATCTTCATTCTCACTTCCTTAATTTTGCAGACACTTAGAAATGAAGCAATTAAACGATACTTTTCTAATCTGACATTTTGGGTAGTTCAGTTGCCGTGTCCATTGTTTTTCTTAAGTTTAAAAAAAGGCAGTGTAAAATTTAAAAAAACGTACAATTTGCAGCTCAAAATGTAACCATTAGCTTTAGCAAAACGCAACGCCTCAACGTAGTACGCCATGTTTTCAATGCATGATCTTACATCTTCACCGCCGCTTTCATGCCCCAACTCCATCTCCTACAAGCAAATAACAACACCATTTTCACTATGCTAGCATTTATGGCGTACCCACCGTGCACTCCCTCTCCCCGAACACACACCGACACACTGCAAACAAGATAACAAGAAAGCACTTTTTGGGAGGACGAAATAGAGCACATTGCGCACATTGTAAAGCCTTGAATTGCAACCTAGTGGAGCAAATAAGGTCAGTAGCCGTGGAAATGCCTTCTGTGGCCGCGTTAGTAATTGCAAGTTCCCATGTTTCCAGGGATTGCGACATGTCATTAGAAACGGCACATTGCATTAGTGTGAGGAACGGCAATAGCTCCAAACACCGCATTCCCTATGGTCTTTCATTAGCCGCTAATCTAGTGATGATCGGTATTAGCGAGACAGGAATGGGTATTTCTCCGTGCACGTGTGGTTGCCTGTGTTGGATTTTTTTGGAGTGGGGCTCTCGGATATTAGTCCTGTGATTTATTATCGCGCTAATACCGTCCCTACCTCCCCGAAGCAGCATTGTCCTTTCGCCAATTAATTCGGAATCTGTTATGACCGCGGGGGGAAGGACAGGAAGTGAACTATCGTCAACAAAAGCCCCCCGCGTTGAGCGCTGGATCTCAGCTGGAGCTAGTTATTGGTGGTCTTTAGTCTCAGTCCGGTGTCCGCTCATGTATTCTGCTTAGATAATACCCCTACTACTACTTTCGGAGCTTAATGACATTGATTTCGCCCCCTATATCTCAGTTTGCCATTGTTCCTATAACAGCCGCAGGATCATTTCTCACAATTTCCATTTGCCTTTCTTGTGTATTATATTGCTTTTTACCATAGGGGATTGTGGTTTTACAATAGGGGAGAGTGGAATTTGTGGGAATATTGGATAAGATTGCATACTGTTGTTGTGTTTTTTGGCAAGACACTAAACCTACTATATGCTACTGTATATTTAATTTGATGCGTGAGCTACTGTGTCCAAGTAATTTCCCTTGTGGATCAATAAAGTCTATCTACTTAAGTCTAAATCTAAGTCTAGTGCCAATATGTACAACTAGTGTCAAACAGGTGCAGATTAGTGGCCACTTTTGCATCAGTTCTATGTCTTATAACTTTAGAAATAGCTTATGGTAAGTACTGCATTGACATGTAGTACCAATATTGATTATGTCTTAATATGTTTATTTCATATTGTTTTTATGGCCTGTTATTTGACTGGTAGATAACAATTAGAAAATGAATGGTGCACTATGCAACATTTTGGTTGGTCATCCTTCACCTGCTTGTTTCTATGGATATGTCATTGCTCATTATAAAGTTCTACCTTACATTTATTAAATCACAGGTGTTTACTTATTTATTTTTTTAGCCAGAGAAAATAATTGGGTTTTGGATTCGGAGTTAAAGAGCTTTTTGTTAGGAAGGACAGAAATAGAGGGCTCGGACATCATCTGTCTCCTATTTAACTCCATCCTCAGAACTAAATCAAAAGAAAAAAGACAATAGGGATAGAAAAGTCAGACTCAAAGGCGTGAAAGGACCCATCAAAAGAGCCTGAATGTTAATATGACTCATGCACAGCCCTCACTTAGTGTAGTTCAAGAGACCTAGTTAGCAAACAGAAACTGTAAGTAGGTGTGGTAGTTTCAGAGTAGTTTCAGAGTAGT
>KN497018.1:33006-57576 GCA_000787155.1 Scartelaos histophorus | reverse complement strand
ATTGATTGATTGATTGATAGATTGATATAGATAATAATATACACACTGCTATAACTGTGTCATTCACCTGCATAATTGCTGTCAGTGTGTAGGTTTGTAGGAGAACTTCTTTGGCAAAGGTTTAACAGATTCTATTGGGCGATTCTCCCGTCACGTGTGTGACATTCACACAACAATTATGTTGTTCTTCCCGGCTTCAAGCTTAAGCATTAATGGAAATCTTATAAATTATAGGACATTCATTTCATCTTAGGTTAGCTCTATCAGCATTTATAAGTAGTTTAGCTTTTTCATATGTCTTCTTAGAAATACTGAGGCAAGTGTGTGTGTCACGTGTGGCTCACAACAATGGACTGGAATGGAAGTTCTCTTAACTAGTGCAAAACTCTGAACTTTGAGAGGACAAAATAATGAAAAATATTTTAAATACTACATCAATTGGTACTTTGGTACTACATTGGTACTACAAACTATAATAGTAATTTATGTGAATAACCAAAACTAACAGTGTACGAGAACATAATGTGTGTGTCACGTGTGTGACAGGTCTGTCACGTGTGTGACCAAGTCTGAAATATATGAAATAACAAGTCAAAACTTTTCAAAAATAAAGGCAGCAAGGCCCAATTATACTTCATAAGAACATAAGAACTTTTTTTACACTGTAAAAGCAAGTTTTAAAACAAGCATTGGATTAATTTAAATCTTTTGCATAAATAATCTTGGCTTGTAAATTCGACACTTCGTTGGCAACATTTCCTTTGCTTCTCTCCATTGCTCAGTCACACTTAGTAGATGTAGATTTTTTTATGCCAATTTCTGCTCATGCGCAAAGCGATTTACAACTGTTTACAAATATTGTAGGCTAAAGTAAGAATCATGAATATTTAAGTATTTTAGTTTAATACAATTTGCAGTGGTCACACACGTGACAAATGGTCATAAATGTTAATCTAATGTATTTTGCAAAACAGTTTTCATTTTATACTTTAAGATTACTCTGTTGATTTGTAATCTGAAGTGTGAAGTTAATAGGAAACCATACATTTCATTAAAAAAAAGAAATTAGTCTGTAGTGTCACGTGTGTGACATGTCAGGTTGATAATGTTTAGTTTGACCCCTTAATATAAAGGAAAATTAAAAAGTACAAGAAATGAAAGGTTTAAGTGCACACAGTGGTTCTACCAAATATGCTAAATACAATTATGTCTGACAAAACCTTCATCTTTTGCAGAAAAGACCCTTAAAATCAAAAGTGATTTTCACTGACAACAACCGCACAACAATTATATTATACAAGAAGTTTTGAAATTTTGCCTCACAGGCTCCATTTCCACAGGCCCTATTCCTAGTGACACTTTCACCAGTCTTGGAGCCGCCACCAAACAATAAGTAACTCAGTGTACTTCTCTATTGCAAAATAACTTATAATGGGCTAAGCTAATTAACTATATTAGAACCAAAAACTAATAATATGGATCAAGTAGATGTTGCACCACCACTGAAAGACAAATTTCAGTATTAACCGTGTTCCCTCAGTCTGTTTGATATATTATAAACAGCAGACAGACCTGCTCAGCTCTGGTGGTTTCAATATAGCTCTCAGTTGCCAAAAGGTCAGTGCAGTGAGAGCCAGTAGAGCACTGGGCTAAATAAAGCAATGAGCTCAGCAAACACTGACAAGCCACACGCATATTACAGGCTCCTTTCTGCTCCAATGGGAACTCTGGGGACTCAGTGATTAACAGAGCCAGATTTCATCACAGCACTTCAGGCATCAATGGACACTTATCCACCAGAAAACACGGAACGAAACTTTGTGATTTTAACATTATAAATCTGGCGGTGTGTATGTTTGAGTAAAGTGAAGTTTCTGCGCAAAATCAAACAAATAAGCAAGTCCACGAGAACAAAATCAATGATCACCAAAAGGGCCTCAAGTAAAAAAAACAACTAACCAAACCAAAAAAGGGCTCCCAAAAGTGGGAAGCAAAACATGGACTGGACACAACTTGAAAATTAAATAAAACAACATTAGGGACACCATTTTTAGGTATTATATAGTGTGAGAAATGTTGTCTTAAGTGCATATCTATTCTCTGACATGTTATAAAGTTTGGGAAAAGGGCTAGCGCAGTGAAAGGCTAGTAGTTAGCATGCTAGCTTATAACACCTCAACAAACTCCTAACCAAGTCCGAGCCGATTTATCAAAATCATTAAAACGATGTTGAGTTGGTGACGATGCGCGATCTTAACGTGAAAGGCACAAAACCCTGATTCAGCAAAGCGGCAGCGGAGAAATGACAAATATGTGAAAAATCCCAAAACTTCAGGCGCATACAAAGCGCAGCAGCTGCTGCAGCGTGAAACTTTGCAGCACAACAAAGAAGTTTTGAGGAGCTCACTCACCTCCACTGGGTCAGCCGCCCCGCTCTGCAGCCACTGGCTCCGGGATCGGGATCAGGGCTCCCGGTGGGTCTGCGCTCTCTAAACTCTGCCTATTTTGTTTGCAAAAGTAGTGTTGTTTGGCACAAAAGGCGGAATGCCATGTATGACTTTGGTATGAAATCTGCGCGCGTAGGAAAACGCACAGAGGCGTGGCGTAAAACACGCACACGCAAGTTTTGAGTCTCCAACATAAACTCCTCCCATAACGCACACTTAGACAACTGTCTTTTATGTCTTTACAAAAAAATGTAAACTAGTTCTCAAATCGGTAGAGCAGATCAGCATCAGATCATCATATTTCAATAATTATTATAGGTCAGCCTGTTATTGGACTTTTACAGGAGGATATTAAATAACTTAAACACGAACAGGCATCAGTCTCCATTGGTCTTGCCCACAGACTGCACCGTCTGTGTCTTACATGAATAATGTAAGACTAGAGACATACTGTTGACAGGCACATGGTAATTAGCTGACAAGAATTAATCAAACTTAATTGTCCCAACAAATTGAAGGGAATTCAGAGAACAGTTTCGTAAAAACCGGTCCAACCAGTTTTGCTGTTGTGCCTGTGCTGGCCACTAGGGGTCAGACATTCCTAACGAGAGCAGATATATGAGAGAGACATTCCTCAAATCCCACAATTAACAATTTGGCCAAATTTTGATAACAGTAACACTTTTGTTTAAAAAAAAAAATTACACCTTCGTTTTTTGTTTTTTTTGTTTTGTTTTTTTTAGGTGAACATTTATTTCCCACTTCACTTGCGCTTGATGCAGTGGCAGTGATGACAGTGAACACTAGAGGGAGCAATGCGACTAAAAACCAAAGTGTTCAGATGAGAAACGGCACCGTGACCATTGACTCTACACTCAGGCCTTTCCCGCCTCAATAACTATTTAAGAAATGTACTGTTTGTAAAATAATTGAAGCGAGATGGCCCACTTAAATAACATTTGCATTGCACTGGGCTCAGGCAGATATAATTCAGTCCTGCAACAATGATCCATCAGGTAAGTTTAATAACTTCGCACAGGCCAAATGTTGTTCACTTTCTGGGGTTTAGTAAAAGGTCAGAGTGCAGGAAAAATACGGTAAGAATAAAAAATACAGTTGACTGAGCCGAGTAAAAACGTAAATTCAGAACAGTTTTATTAAAAAAACACATAACACACATAAGTTAAATTGAAACAGCAATAAACAATTAAATTAGTAAATAAATAAATAAAACATATAGGATATACACTTATGCTGTTTAGGCTACTCTTTGCTACTTTTAATCGTTCTGCTTGGCTTTGGATGCAGAATGTGTAATAAGGGTTGACGTACCGAGAGAAGCACAACAAACTACGAGACTCTGTTAAGTTCAGTTTTATTTTGGTGAGCAGAGTTTCTCACTACTCCGAATGTAAAGCCTAATAATGGGAACTGTTTACTGACTTCATGGAAACCAGAGTCCCGGCGCGACCTGGGCGTGATCTCCAAAATACACTGTTATCAGAGTCAGCTGTCACACTATGAGGGCGCTAATATCTCCATTGGACTTGCACAGAGTGGACATCTTATGACTTACCAAGATGAATTATAATGATGTCAAATACAATAAACTAATCAAAGACTGTGGATAAATCTGGAAAAAAATGAATTGCTCTTTGCAATTTTAGCAAACATAAATATAGGTCTATTGCCTAATCAAAAATCCTTTTCTTTTTCTCACAAATCGTTTCCAACCAAGGTCCCAGATGACTAAAAACTATTCTGGACTTTATTAGAAGAAGCTGATTTATGTCGACTATTAGAAGCCTAAGTTTTGAGCTTTGTGGATAACAGTAAGTTTATGCATTAATTTAACTGAATGTCAAAGTATGCAAATTGCTTTATAGGCTACTCTGTTAACGTGATACAGTTACTTCTATAGAGTATATTACATTTTCCCATTATCATTCTTCTCAAGTCCAGTTCCTCCAGCTCTGTACTGTACGGCACACTCCAGTGCTGACTATATTTGTCCTGCCTCTTTTTCTTTCTTGTGAGCAGAGAGTCAAGAGCTGGACTGCTGCCAAAAGAGGCCGGACCGCTGTGCAGCTGAAACTTTTACAAGCCAAGCAGGAAGAAGAGACAGAGGCAGCCCGATCGAAGGAGAAGCACAAATGTGAGAAAGACATCTGAGCCCTCAAGTTTGCAACCCTCTCCCTCCTCTTTGTGTCTGTCCGTCTATCGCTAGTCTGTTCTGTGTACTGTATTTGCCCGCCTTCGCTGGTAGGGGGTAAGACTAGCACACACAGGACCGAAGGGACAGGGAGGGAGGGTGAGAGGGACTCTGGGTTCATAGGGTTCAGTTGAGGAGAGAAATAAATTCATAAACAACAAAGGAGACGTGACGTAAGGTGCAAGGGGCTGTCCAACCTGCTTGCTGAATCTGAGCCACTATGGGAGAAACCGGATTGTTTGGACTGTATTGTACAGTAGAAAAGAAATGTGTGTGTCCTTTTGTGCTATTTTTCAGAAGAAGGCTTGTGGAGTATAAAAGCGAAGATGGAGATTTGTGGTTTGCTCTGTTTTTGTGGTGAGTGATTGATGCCTAAAGCTTGACAAATAGACCTTTTCAAATATATGTGCTCGAGTCGTGACTTACAAGTCTCTAAAAGCAGAAAACACCATAAAAACATAAAGTGCGCCGGGGATTCACTGTTATTGAGACGTGTACAGTACATTTCAAATTGACGTCAGCTTGGAAACACACTCTGATTGGTCACTCGGATAGCGATACAGTTAACAATAAAATATCCATCCATTGGTGGATATCAAAACTTTGAGGGCAGTCCTTCTATTTGAACAGGTTTATTTTCTCCAGTGATTGAGGTCATCTAAAGGCGACTGTTTGCTCTGTCCAACAAGTTCAGCCTGTGTTGCTCTGTCTTGCGGATGAAAGTAAGCAAAGGGAGACCTGGGAACAATGCCAAAACAGATGAAAAAAGTGAACAAATCCAACCGACTTGCTCATTGATTCATTTAGCTAAAGTTCCCCCAGCTCCTCCCACCAAGGAGGGCGAAAATGAGGGGAGAGAGAGGGGGTGATTTGACCGACATGCGGACACAATCGAGGACAATAAAGATATCAGAAAGACAGTAAGTCTCCCAGAGCTCCTGGTGCAGCTGTGAGAGTTGAATTGAACAATTTTAAGCTTGTGCCAGAGCCAAATGGCGCGCAGTGCCGTGAGATGGAACAATATGGCAGAAGTGCTGATGTTCTGTCTCGCCGTCTGTGTGTGGCTGCAGGATAGTGTAAGTACAGTGCAACAGGAAGGGAGAGGTGCGTTTTGGATGTTCGATGATTAAGAGACAGCTTTGCAGAGTTCCCAGCTGCTGTCAGACTGTTTTGTGTCACTCCGGGCGCACAGCTGAACGCATGTGTCCTCTGTTTTTGTGTAGACACTTTTTTTCTGAACTCTGTTTCGGTAAGTCCACCTCACTCTTCTCCCTCTCTATGTCTCTCTCACAACAGCATGTCCCTCCCTTCCTCTTTCTGTGTATCTGCCCTCCTCCCCTCCTATTTCTCTTTTCCCTCTTGGCAGTGATGCCAGAGTGGGCAGGCATAGCAAGGCAAACAGCACACAGGGCAGAGCTTAGGGCCATCCGAAGACTGGCGAACTCCTGTATTTTGAATTGTCCAGTGCCTGTCTGGCTGTTTCGCGTTTTTCATTCGGTGCATCAGAAACAACTGCGGGTCCATTGTAAGTGAATATGAGCTGTGTCTTATTGTAGTTCAAACTTGTGGGAGCTTGTGCTTGAGCAGACGTCCCTGTGTCACCCGTACGGACAGACGCACTCACGCCAGGAGGAGGGGATTGTGGGAAAGGGGTGTAGCTCTCAGAGGGTGTGCTCTATTCCTCTCTTTTTCCTTCTTCCCGCCATCACGGCCCTCTTCTGCTCCAGTCCTGCAGCCCAGCCCGCGGCTCATGTACAGGCTCCAGGTATTTGGCCTTTCTTATAGCTACTGCGACAACTCTTCCCGTCTACGCCACTGCTTTACCCTCTTGTTTCTCATTCGGTTTGGGCCTTTTCTTTGCTTTTTGTATTGCTCGTATTCCTTTAAAACGTGCTTTCCATCGCCAACTGCCACGCCACACTACACTTGCCGCCATTTTGGCTTGATGTTAAAGCAGGCGAAACTTTTCTGGAGCTCAGAAAGACTCCTTGACTCCCTGCTGACCATATTCTCTCCGAGGCTTTTCTCCGTTGTCCCAAAACAGCTCTCCTCGGCTCTTGACTCTGACACTGTGCTTCTCAAACTTTCAGAGGTTTTTGTATTAACAGGTGTAGCTTTGTATTGTTACAATAAGAAAGAAACAGTGTTGCGTTCAGTCCTACATCAGAAGGCCAGGTATGTGCATAAGTTATGCTTTACAGTTAGCTGCTGTAGGAATCAAGAAGCTGTTCAGTTCTCACACAGCATGATCGAGACATCTTTTCATACATGTTCACAAAACATCATTTAGTGCTGTACTTTATGAAGACTTGTTGCAGAGACATGTTAATGTGCATGAGATTCATCTTTCTACCATCAGCCGATAGCCTGTCAAAAGGTTACATCTGCATAGTTTCTTCTGCCACTGTGAGGTTTTGGGCCACTAGGTACAGTATACAGGTTTACGTTTTAGAGGAAGTTTAAACGGAAATGAAAAGAAGCTTTAAGTTTACCCTAAATAAATGTGTGAGTGCTACAAGATCTAAGCATTTGAAGTTTGTGGTTAATATGACTTTTCACTTAGTAACGTGAGGAAGTGAATAGTAAGCCCTGCCTTATTGTCCGTCTATACAAGGAGGGTGAGTAGATATCTTACAGTAAACAGTTTAAGTCTAAATAAGGTTTGGCGTTAAGATGGCGCCTTTGTGCCACGTGTTTAATAAGCGGTGAACGAGGGCAGACCCTCTCAACATACCCCCTACAAATTAGGAGCATACTTGTCATAGCTCACCTCAATCAGTTTCATTAAAGTATTTGTGGTGTGAACGCGAAGGCGTTCGTTAAAAGCGGAAAACTTCAAACATGCGTTGTATAGTAGCTAGAAGTGGTTACGGTAATCTTAAAAGAATACATTTGCTGAGCAAAAGCAGAGAACAAGAGCAATAGAGACAAATGGAGTGGTAGGAGTTACAGAGCGCTGTCCCCGCCCCTGACCTATCCTCAGATGAACTTATCATGTTGCCTCATAATGTTTCTGAGTTTTCCTCCTAGAGGCAGTCAGGTTCAACAGGGCTGATTGGTTGATATTGTGGCTGCTGATTGGTTGATATCTTGGCTGACCGTCTGTGGTTTGCAGCAGAGAAACAGGAAGCTCGTCTTTTCATGCAGGAAGCTGCAGCTGCTGGTCTTGACACAGGCACCACTTTGCACACTACTCTACATTTGTGTTTACATGCACTTATCTGAATAAACAACCTGGGCTTTGTGTGCATGCTTGGTGCATTTTCAGAGTGCACTGCTCAATGCTGTATTACGTGGGTGTGTAGAAACATGTCAGGCCAAGCATCTGAGCCATCAGAAAGACTGCAACCATAGTAACCATACATCTTCTCAACACCTAACATTAAAAAGTGTTAAATTTTAAAGGCTACTGAATATAATTTGTTAGCTATAATTATGATTTTTAGATAAATTAAAAATGTTCTTGATACAATGGTGGCTTTATAATCTTTAAGTTTGTCTAGAATTTGATGTTAATACCTGTAATTGGTGTGGTTGCTATGTGCTTACAAGCCATAATTATTAAGCATATTTTACCAGTCATAACGTGAAAATCCAGCTCACATTTATTTAATTTAGCATTCCTACTCTTCACCAGCTTTTTTTTTTTTTTGTGCGCAGTACTATTTAGAGGGCTTAGAGTTAGTTCATCCTCATTTGTTTATACTGGTTACTATAGGCCCTTTACTGAACATGATCCGTGCATCTTTTTACATGTTTAATGAGGATATACAAAACATGAGAGTTGGCGACGTTCCAGTGACAAACACAACTAGCTGACTTTGTGTCCCTGTTAACGTTTAGGTCCAGCATTCTTCAGGAAGCAGGTGTGTGAATTTTATGTGTCCAGTTTATTCCTCAGTTTCACCATGTTTTGACATCAGCGTTCTGTGTGCGTTTGGGAACTCTCATGTTGTAGATACCTCTGCCAACCTAAGCTCCTGACTTCTCATTTGCCCACCATTACCAACACCTCCTCCTTCCTCATTGAAATTCCGCCTGGTACTCAGACACTGGCCGTTTCTTGGCACAAAGCGTTCGTCTGGTGCCCCCTCCGCCATCTCTGTGCCAAGCATTCATCCTGTCTCATGGAGAGAGCAGGGACCAGGCACACCAATAGGTATTTCCCTGCCTGTGTTTCCTGAAAATCGGCTTCTGAGGAGAGTTGTGTTGGCTGCTAAACATGCCGTGTGTTCAGGGATTTGTTAATTAACTTGTATGTTTATGTGATTTGCATATTTTGCATGGGGCAAAGGAGTAAATCCAAAGAGCCCTGCCACCGTGTGCATTGTTTTAATGCAATGAGTAATAATTTGAAATTTGTATTAATATTAAACATTAAAATGTTTCTGCAATCTATAGAAACAGATTGATATATGAATTAGTAAAAAAAATATGTTTATACAAATAATGTATACTTAAATGTATGATGTTTTTATACTTACTTACTTTTTTACTTACGCATACACACACACACACACACACACACACATATATACACACACACACACGCACACACACACACACACACACACACACATATAATGCTTTAAGTATATTTAAGAGAACACTTACAGTGTCTGTGACAGTTCTCTGAAAATGACACATAATATCGTGGTTGGTCAGAAAAGCAGGTTTATCAGAGGGCAGGCGAGGACAAGGTCCTTTTTTGGCACACACTAAAACTGTGTTTACTACATAGATATTATGTTCAGAGCTGTGTTTCTGATGTGGATTAGATTAACTGATTAAATCACATTCATTTTGTTGGTAAGGCGCAGCACTGGTACAGTTTTGAGAGGCTGTGGACAGGTTGCCTGAGAGAACCATGTGCCACCAGTGCACAATAACAGACAATAGTGCCAAGACTGGTCACATGACTTTTAGTTCGCCCTCTGTTTTTCTACAACAGTTGTTGTTGCTGTATTTTGACACCTCATATTTTCACTTTGCTCTCTTATAAAACTTTGTATCTACCACAAGTTATTTTATTTTAATGTTTGGCTGTGTTCCCTTCACTGTGCTTTACTTTGACTCTCTCTGGCCCCTGTAAACAGCTCAGACACTTTTGTTGGCAGCCGATTGCAGCTTGTAGATTTGTCACTGACATGTTGGTAGTCAGGCATCATGCCAGGACACCCCTAGCCCCCTCCCCTGTCTGTCTGGACGTGGGTAATCAGACTAGCAGGGTCTGCCTCATGCTAGCCATTGGCCATTCTAGGCCAGTCCTCTGGGTTTGTGCCCATATGCTAATTTATGCAAGATGTGTATCTCCTAAACCCGTCTCTCTCTCAATCTGAGGCTGAGGTCTGGCAATTAGTCTGGCACTCATTAACCCTTTAGCCACTACTGTGTTACCTCAGTGGCCCTTTGCCATATTTACATTACAGTGTGAAAGCATGCACAAAACCATTATGAAAAGTATTTAGCCAATGTGTTTTTGGCATTAACTGTAACAGTGACTGCCAGAGACACAGACTTTGATGCTTCTTTGCTGACAGGAAATGTGACACAGCAACCACATTCACCAAGGCCCTCTGGACACCAATAATCTCGCAATTTGTGCTGCTTCCCTCCACAGTACACACCACAGATTTGGATACGTGGACTTTTTACATCCACAGAACCAGACAAGGCCTTGTCTCAGATTGTTGGCAGTGCCCCATTCCTTGGCACAACCCGACTTTCTGACACTCTTCGCAATAATAGCTGTATTTCTTCAGGAGATAGCAGGCTTGTAAAAGAACGTGAAGCCGACTTTTACAATGTATTTAAGACCTAAAATGGCCGATGTGTCTGACGCCATTTTGTTTCCTCATTTTGTTTTGGAGGCAGAATCCTATGCTCGTTCTGAATTAGAGGCAGCTGGTGGTAGCCATGTTAGCTGTAGTCTGTGTGTGTGAGAGAGGAGCAGATACTCTGGGATAGCCCACTGCAGTGAGATCAGATCTGGGCAAAAACTGAAGCAAATTTAATGGCACAGATTCAAGTCTCGGGAATCTGTGAGTTTGGAGTTCACATAGCACTGTATAGCAGCTTTCCGTTTCTAATAAATAGTGTTTTATATATTTAAGTAAAACAGTCATTTTTGGGTGAGTGAAATACCTTCATCTATGGTGTATTGCAAAGGTTTTGTTAAAAAGTTCAGGAGGGTGGCAAAAGAATGCATAACAACAAAATAAATGAGCTGATTTATGGACAAATACTTACAATTCAGCAACAGCTTATTAGTTTTTGAGCTGTTTAAAATATTTTCAGTGTATTAATGCCTTTAAGGAAAGGCCTTTAAGGCACAGATTTGAACTACGTCTGCTTTGAGTTTGAAGTTGAGTTTTTATGCTGATGCATTTGATTTGATAATATATATGTAGTATGGGAATGGCAGTTCATAAATATAATTAATCTTGTCATTATTATGCAGACAGCATAAGGGTGGTGTCGTATTATACAGCCATGTTGTGCATGCAATGTAATTTATAAATTTTGCCTCTTTTTTCAGTAATGCTGCATTAGAAGAGCACACCAGTGACCGCTTTCTCAGTGAGGACCACATGAACTCTGTCCTGGGGGCTGAGGTAGTAGATTGAATAGTTGTGGGGGTTTCTGACCTCGTTTTGAGATAACTATACAATCTACTGTCTTTCCCAAGGAGACAGCTCAGTCAGCCATTCTCCCACTGCCATCTCCAGAAGGACACAGCCCTCCACCCTCGTCTGAGCACAGCTCAGCTGTTAGTGGTGACCTGGATGGTGGGTTCGACTTGAGCTCTGTCAGGGTGAGGTAGTAGGTTGTATAGTTTGGTGGGTGGGTCTCCCCCCTGCTCAGGTGATAACTATACAGTCTATTGCCTTCCCGGATGAACTCACTCCCTTTCAAAAATATTTTCTCTTTTAAACAAATATGATGATAACGTCTTTCATGTTGTTGATAATGTTGCTGTGAAATAATAAAATACTTTTATACAATTTTTTAGAAATTGTAAGTGCTGTTTCTGGACTTGAGATATTAAGAGTTTTAATGTAGATCTCCCTCTAGTGTCTTCTCGAAACATTGCAAAGCTCTGATGCACATGGATATGCACATTGATCAGACAATAATAAACACCCCTTTTGCGTATGAACTAAACTTAACGTAAACTCTGGTTGACAATTATGCTTTAAAATGAAGAAGGTTGGTTAAATTGAGGTTTTTCTTATATCAAAAGCAAAAGACACAAAAAATTGACAAGATCAAGACCCATATGCAAATACAAAGCATTCTCAAAATGTATAAACATTGGCAAAAAAAAAAACATTGACAAAAATCCTCTAGCATCACAAAACATGTAGCACCGTCATAAACCTTCATATCAACACCTCGGTACGACTCATAGCCATAGAAAACACTAAAATTAAAGTCAGAGACTAGAATTCATAATAACATCCAAATGATGCCCTCCTCGCTGATACTGACGGTGTTTTTCATGCAAATTTGTTCTCTAATGCTTTCAGTGCTCATCTACACCGTTATTGTAATCTCCCATTAAGAGGAAAATATGATCAATTTTGTTATACAGCTGGCTGCCCAGTGTAAATATTGTCACAATTTGTTGCCCTGTGTAGCAGGCAGAGTTTGTCTTTGTGTCACTTATTACTTTGGCATGAAAATGAGATGACAGTGTTATGCAAAAACTAATGCTTACATTGTTAAAGTTCAACCAGACCTGTAGTGTGAGTGTTGACAGAGGCCAGTGTCAGGGGCTGGCACAAGATTACAAGGAAAAACATACAAAGGTTTGTTCTAAAAATCATGACATTTATTTCAATGTATAAAAACACAGAAAGAAAACATTTATGAAAACAAATAAAAATGTTATCTGCAAGACAACAATAAAAAGTTACTTTAACAATACATTACTACTTATAAAGTAGATGTTTTAGATTTACAAAATCTCGGGAGCCATTATGTTTAATGACCATCCACTAGAATTTTATTATTATTATTATTGGAAATACTCAGTATTCAAACATTTTACTAAAGCCATTTGCATGGCCTGTTTTCCTTTTGTTTTTAATAACGCTTCAGATAACTCACAAACAAGTAGTAGTAAATAGTGATTAAATTTATATTCACCAATGATGAACTGATAGTAGATGATGGTGATCACTGTATTATTATATAAATCATTGTTTTATTGCAAATGGATGAACTGCTCATAATTACGTTAAAAAGTTTTGAGTTATGCCAAAGTGTTTCCATATAAAGGACTTAGAGCACCTGTTTAGACATTAGTGGATGCGCCCTGCAGTCCTTTCAGTGTCTTCTCATCAAATCTGTAAGTGAGTTTTCTCTTCACCTTCTGGATTTCTCCAGTTCGGGAGTAATTCCGTAACGCGCGCGCCATCTTCTGGTAGGTCATGGTTTTGCGGTTTCCTTTCCTGCGGCCCCAGAGCTGAGCCAAACGCTCCTTGTTCTGGGAGGAGAACTGGAACGTGCCCGTGGACGACTGAACCCACCAAATGCAGCTCCGCATGGATGGAGTCTGCAGCATCTCAAACAGGAACTGGAACAAGCGCTCTTTTCTCTTTCCTGAACCAAAAACAGGATATAAATAAACATGAGGTCAGATTGGCAGCTCAGGTTAAAACACACATCTGGCACATCCTTCCTCTAGGGAATACCTGAGAGTGGAGCTAGATTCAAGTCTTGCTTTTTCCCATCTTCTGCGTCTGATGTTGGAGATGGAAAATCTGGGTATTCCTGATACTGAGAACTGCTGGACTGGGAATCTGAGTCTTCATATGGTGTCTCATAGGGATATCTAATATGGTCCTAAAAAAATGAACATACTTTTAGTGAGACAGCAACCCAGTTTGGGAAATATTACACTTTGGGGGGTTTGATCTGTTATTTCACTCAAAAACACACACATACTTTTGATCATGTGGCCGATGTTTGCAATATTGTTTATGTCATGATCCACAAACTCACCCAGTGATTCTCCTGTGGGCTGGGCCAGGCTGGAGGGGGGCCTAGCTGAGGGTACTTCTCATTTGGAGTCTGAGGTCCACAGTGCCACTCATATGCATGCAGACCAGACCAGCTGTTTTTACTGTATTCTGTAATGAATTACAATTAAACATAAATCACTTGTATCACTGACACATGTATTTGCTCTATTCGCTGTGTGTGTCACAAGCCGTCACTCAAAGTAATATAACCATCGTTAGGCAAACACACCCATCTTGCCTACATGTCTCTAATATAGACACTTATTACGACTTTTACTTGATTTTTGGGGGGTAAACAAATAATTCCCTTTTGGAACAATAAAATGTGCACATCCATTACTGTTACTCCTGCCTCTATAATTTATAATAGTTGGTACTACAGAAAGAAAGAAGAAAAAACATCTTTAGAACCTGGACTACGCTGCACTCACCGATGACTCTGGTGGCCTGCAGGTGCTGGGTGTGTATGTGCTGACCCACTGCAGCAGGAGGTGAGGTGGTTGTGGGGAAAGGCTGGACTTCCAGGGAATGCTCTTGGAGATACTCCTCGATCACCTCCAGATCGACCTCCTGGCAGGATGAGGACACGGCGGTCCACTCTCCTCGAACAGACTCATTTGGTACATGACACAGTCGGGGGATCTACAAAAATAAAGTAATGTAAATACGCCTGTCACTATAACAAAATTTGAAGTACAATATATATTGTTGGAGAAAATAGAGACAATAAATGATAATACTGGAACACAAAAAACCCTGCAGCAGAGTCGTCCCCAAAAATTATTCTAAAAGCACAATAAATTAAAAAAAACACAAATTGCAATAAATGAACAGCAAAATTAATCACTTTTATGTATTTTGTTTGTATCTATAATGAACCATAAAAGTTATTAATTCAAACCTCCACAGCTCAAAACTAAAACTAGTCAAAACTAGTACTAAAAACAAAAAATTTCCCCACTAGTACAAAAAAAAAATAATAAATTGTAATAAATTGACCCTCAAAATGTATTGTTCTATCTAACATATATTGAAGTCCATATTGTATTCCTCATGACCTAAATGCAAACAAGTTATGCTCCATTTGGAATTACCTGGAATATATTCCCCATTTGACTACTTTTTTATTATTCTCAAATTTCTTTTATTATTACTCATCTCTATTTGTGCATTTTGTGCACAAAGACCTCTTCTTTGAACACACTACATGCGCAAATAATTTGTTTAATACTGACATGCCAGTGATGAGTGGTTAGAAATAGGCAAGCTAACTGCACATTTTGGTTTGACTATCAAATTTATGCAAGTGTTTATGCTTTCTAGAGCGATAACACCTCCCCTCTGGAACACATCATAGCTTTAATACAGCAGCTACACAAGCAGAAAAATAAATAACTATTAACTCACCATTTCCATCTCAGCCAACACCAGAGACAGGTCAAAACAAGATGCCTGTAGGAAACAAAAATACATAAATATGATTCTAAGCGTACAGGGTATAAATACTTCCCTATTAACAGCACTGAAACACATGGCAGCAAAACATTATAACAACCAAATGTGCGGCAATGAAAGAGTAAAATGCTTACCTAGTTTCTCCAGCGTTTTAATATGATGTAGTAAATCCTTAATGTAGCAGAGTTGTGAATAGACCCGGTCACCTGTTGATCTACGCACCTGGTTCACTTTTTATATATAGCCCAGACAACACCTCCTCCTCTCATTTAGCCACACCAACAATGGGAGGAGCTTTTTATCATAATGTTATTGTCTAGATTTTTAGACAAACTTGTATAGTTTACAAACAAATAATTAACATAGATAATGCAATATTACACAAATAAATAATAGTATTAATATGATAAATAAATAAAGCAAGCAAAAAGCTAATCCTTTTAGAGTTGCACTGTTAATATTAAACTTTGGCATAACTGTAATGTACAAATATATATTTTAAAATATATATTTGTACATTACAGTTATGCCAAAGTCTAAAAAGTTAAGTTTTTTATCACCATTGTTTGCCATTTATTATATTGTAATAGATTTAATTTAATAAAGAACATAACTATATTGTGTTAGAGTACAGAATGTTATGTTACAAAAACTGCTCGTGACAGTGACATGAATATTAATGATATGTTATGCTCTTTGCCAACTCCAATGAACAGGCATTCATTCAAACATGCATTTTAGGCTATAAATTACAGAAAAGAAGTGCAGGTCTGGCCTCATTCCATTCCAAATTAATTCTCTACTAAAACACCATTTCAACACTGGAGATCCAAACGTTTATACAGACTAAAAAAGTTCAAATTACTCACATTATAAGACCACAGAATGGTTCCTTCTAAATTAATGCTAAATCAAAGTTTTTACTATGAGGAAGCACATATCCAGAGCCAAGTGCATCATTTTTGCATCATTGCATCATTGAGGTCTTGAGTGCAGTGCGTCATTCATAAGTCAAACTACTAAACCACTGTTTTGTGTCTTAAATTGCTTCCTCTTTTATCTTGATTTTTCTACTTATTGACGTACATTCCACACACTTTCACCAATGACCTAAGGATGGCGCTGTGGCGTTTTTGACGGGGATTCCCCCTTTTTTCAGACTGTGTGGAGTAAGCATTTCTCTCACAAAAATGTATTGCTTGACGACTTTTAGAACTGTGTGAAACTAAATTTTCATCTAAATAAATGATGGTAAATTATGATGACTTAACCTGTAAGACTGAGGCAGTGGATGAAATGTGCACCTCAAAACTTTGGGCTTTTGCTCCTTACTGTTTGTTGTGAGGGAGGAATCAGGGATTTGGCATGTCGTTGTTGCCATGCATATTTCACTCTAAAATATTTGAAGAAACAAAACTGTCAAGTTTAATACAAAATAGTGTGTAAAGTTTATTTTCCCCCAATATGAGGTTTTGATATACAACAGAATTGAACTCACTACCTTAGATTAAAAAAAAACAAACTCTGCCTGTGGCCCTGCCTGGGTAATTTATAAACTAGTTTATTTTAATATGGATTTTGCAGGAACCGGTAGAGTGAGGAAGAACTATAGCACCAGTAAAACGTCAGAAGTTCCTACATTCAACGTCACTCAACTGGTCACCAGTGCAAACTATATAATTAGTTGTGTTGTAACAAATGTGAGTTTTATTATTCAGACATAAATCTTGATGATGACACGCTGCACTAGTTGCAAAATATGTTCTGACTGTGTCTACTTAACACCAGCCAGGTCCACAATTTTACTTCCATAGTTTCGAACCTGTGCCTTGTCTTACAAAAAGGGAACATCACATCTCTGCCATATTTGGCATGTGAAATTAAAATATTTTAAAAGTAAGAATTACTGGTGGTTGGTTACACCTTCAAAATAACAATACGGGGGAGGACAAATGCAGCAGATAGATCAGTGTAAACCTCTACACTGTCTGCACTGTGCCATGTTCGATTTGTTCTTTGTTTTTCTTTCCTGTATGAATATTTGCATGTGAAATTTAACTAAGCACATAATAGTTCTTTGCTCCCTTCCTATATATGTTTTTAAATTCTAAAAAATCACACAGGTCTTCTCATACAGGCTGGATAAACGTGTTTGGAAAAACCCTGTGTGCTGCAGTGAAGTGTGTGACGGTTAGATTCCTCTCACTGCTGGTGCACCTGCAGAGCCCAGACCAGGTGATAAGGCCCCAGACATTGGACCGAGCTTTAGACACACACACAGAAGCAGGTGACATGTGAGCTGCACACACACTGCTTCAGCAAACCTGACGTTCTTGGAATGACTTCAGTTATTTTAAGCTAAAGGGAATGTGGAGGCTAAAAATAGACAGTGGATCTAAAAATAAACTGGAGGAATGAGTACAGGTTGGTCGTATAATTACTCGGTATGTAAGAGCAGAGTTTATTAGACAGAAAACTGCTTATTTCTTTTTAGGTATAAAAAGATGCGGTGTAATATAACTTTTTTTTGCTATATCACATTTATTTACCTCAGCTCTGGACTGGTCTCCTACAGTTTGATATAATTGTTTTTGTAATATTTGAGTAGCATTAGACACATTTGGGTGTTGTTACCTTGTGCCAGTAGCAGATGTAATACTAGCAGTTCTTCAAATAAGTGTGTTATTAATGAGTGATGGGTAAGGCCTCTCAGACCGTCCAGGTGTGGTGAGTTACAGTTATAGCCAAACCCTTCAGATTACTGAGTATACGCAAATCACCTGTACTCAGGCGAGTTACCGGGAAATCCCCAGGCACCAGCAGAGGGTCAGCTTTACTTATGTGTGTTTAAACCAGACCCTCCAATGAGATGGTTTGAGACATCATGTAAATACAGATTTTAATTACAGCTCTCTTTTATTATACTATAAATGAGTGACGTGCAGAATTTGCATTCGTCGCAATCACCAGGTAATCTATTATATTTACTTAAAGAATTACTGTAGATGATTTAGACCTACAGTTTCTATTTTGATGTTGCAGACCATGGGCAGATCCAGCACAGTCGGCCTGGCAGGTGAGGAGGCCGTTAGAATGTCTAGGTTAGAGACACGCACTGTTATGCAAAACTTGAGGTTGACCCATCCAAACAAAGAAAGAATGACTTTACAAACATCAACAAAACGTAGAAGGATTGTAAACTTGTGAGTTGTTTAGGACTGGTTAAGGCTTGCTGGCAAAGTCCTGATTTAATCCTATGCACTTAAACAAACTCTTTTGTGTTGCAATGATTCTTAGCACCACCAACTGTGCTTGTTCCATAGTTTTAGAGGCACTGGTCCTGGTCATATACATTGGGCTCATTTGGGAATTCTGAGGAGATAAGAGGGTGAGATTGGGAATTGGTGGGACAGCGCATTCCCACGAAGGATTGTTTGCATCATCCAGAGTCTGTCGTACAATCTGCACTCAATAAACACTCATAAAGCACGAGGTACAGGCAGACATGCTAACCCACTCCTTATCACTACCACATAGAAAGAAAAGACTGGGTATAAATCATCTGCCACTAGCCCTGTGGAGAGATAAGAGGCACACACAGCCAAATCTGGATGGACTCAAATGTACAAATCTGGTTTCTGTTTCATTCATGATACAAAAAATGGACGGTTTAGAAATCACTTTTGGATAGACTTGACGTAGATTCATATTGCCGTAGTGTGTGTGTCATGGCCACTGGGAAGGGTGTTTATTTCTTTGTTTTCTTTCTCATCATAATGAAGAATATAGGTTGCGTTCATGTTGTAGATTTAGATGTTATATTGTCAAATGTTGGGCAGGGACCTCTAACCATAAGGGAGATTTACTCCTTTTAAAGAAATGACCAAATGTCTGATTAACCACAAAACTGCCGTGAAGTTCTTTTAAAGACAATTCCATTTTTGGGACAGAATACTGACACTGCAATTTAAAGCTATTAGGAAAAACATTTAACTTTTGCTTATTTTATGTCGACAGAGAAGAAGCTGAACTTTGTGTTTTTTGTTTAATGTGGATAAGCCCAGTGAAAAATCATAGATATTAGTCATAAACTAGGGAATCTGCAATCTGACTGTTAAAGAATAAAACATTTTTAAAAAAGCATTATGAACATTCTGTAATGTTGTTATGTCGTCCAAACACAACTGATTTGGGGAAATTTAATGTATTACATTACATACATGAAGAAGAAACAAATATGCCTCTAAAACACAAAAGATTGCTATAACATATGTGTTTTAAAAGATAATTAAAACTCATAGCTCACTTATTACAGTACATAGCACTACAGATCTACCCGGGTTAATCACTCCACAAATAATACTGTTATCTCTTCTGTTCAAATTTACAATAGCAGCACGAACTGTTCAAACAGCCTGTCAGGGCCTGCTCCATCTCATATATAATGTTGTGTTACTAAATACATAGTCTCTGCAATGTAAATGAAATATTTCCCACATTCAGACCAAAGAATTATGAATTAAATATTAAATATATGCTTTTTATGACAGCCTCTCTGGACACTAGTGGCTGAAGTTGATCATAGGTTTGAAAAGAGACACAGGTCTGTGAATTGTGAATTGAAAGAGGAATTTTTTTTGTTACAAACTTTCATCTTCAGCCAGGAGAAATACCGGTGATATAGTCGTCAAAACTAAAATAAATATTTGGATGAAAAATATTCTGGAATCATAATGACTACATCTGTAGTGCCAATAAACGCAAAAAGGCAACTGTAATATGATTATATTACAAACATGCAATTTTGAAATGGATCAGATTCATTTTATTTCATGAGGAGCAGTGTACACAAGCCATTTTGTTTATACTACGAGAGTCTGATGGCAAAATGTTTGTGAGCTTTGGTTCCCTGTCTCTGAAATAAATATAATACTTGCAATATAATGTCAGTAGTGCCCAGAAAATTGTGTTTTTAACACGGTAACCACAGAATACCAGTAGTTACATAATAAAGATGACAAACTGCAATAGACACAATCGTGTTGTGTTTCTGGTTCCCACGGCAGCAGTGGAAATCACATCCTGGTGGGTTTTTTTCCTGCGCTGTACATTTGGCACCTTTAGGAGAGTCCAAGAACCAGTTACTTACAACGGAGTTACACAGTCAGCATTCACTAGTCTGAAGTAACATGTGTCCGGTTTGCATGGTTCCTCTTTCTACAGAAAAATACATCAGTGTTAGAGGGATGTTAAAAATTCTACACTTCTCCTTTTATCACATTGTTTCATAAGAGAAGGGGGAAACTGACAATCAGTGCAAGTTAATGCACTGTCCTACAGCTCGGAGGGATTCGAAACTGAAAAGGGATGTAAATAATCAAAGTAACCTGCATTCAAAGGGAACAATTATGACACATTGGACTTTGTTTGTACAAAAACATAATAAAATTGGTTACATCAGTCAGGTGAGCCATTGTAATAATAGAACACAATAAGAACTTCAGGCTATAAACTACAGAGTCATGTACCAACATTTAAAATGTGCATTCTGCAAGTCTAAAGGAATTAGACCTGAGTATGGTTGTAAACTGTATATTGCGCCTTGTCGCCATCTGCTGGCTTCGTATAAAACCATCACAGTTCCCATTTGGTCTCGTGATGGCGCCAAACCCTCACAGTTTTCATAATGAAAACCTCAGTCACTACATTCACCATAATCGTATGCGTTAGTGCAATTGTTATAATCATCGTTGGGTAATCACAAGCACAGACACAGACGTCTTAATATCCATAATCCTGTCCCCGGAGGCCTGGTGCACGTCTGCGTGCAACAATACGTCCAGTGTTTTCTGTTTTAACGCGTCCGGTGTTTTGAACTGTTATTGACTGTGTTGAGTCTCATGGCAAAGCGATCAGAGTTGTGCTCCAACGAGTTTGTGTGGAGACAGCGCAGTTCCGCCACTGTTTATTCCAACTCACTTTCCTGTTGACTGAAACGCACGCGTACTATCACGCACAGTACGCATCATTGTGCCTCGGTCTTTGCCGCCAGTAGTACCTCATATTTCAGTCATATAGGCCACATTCACAGATAGTACATTCATGGTCATTCTTCCACAGATGCGCACTTCACGTGACCCAAGAGCCTGTGATCGCAGCGGCGGTGGCGTCATCATCAAGCGGGCTGGAGCCTCTGTGGCAGCGCGCAGGTGGAGACCTGCCTGCTCCGCTCAGCCCATTTCACCATATTAACCCTCGTATATCACACTGTCAGCGCAGAGAAAACAAGCAGCCAAAACACACAAGCTTTTGAACTACACGACTTCATTGTAAGTATATGCCACAGTCCAGTAACAGCGTAAGTTACCCATGCAAAGGCAGAACAAATACTGACTTTGAAGAACAAGAACACTTATAAAACTTATATACTCTACAGTGGCGGCTCGTGATTTTTTATTATTATTTTTTTCCAATACCGTTATATGCAGTAAGAGAAAAAGCAACTATCACTCCATACAGTATCAGAAACAACATAACCCACCCTACTTGCACTTTTTCCTTCTGCCCAGCAAATGTAACTATGACTCTGATTAAAGTCCCACATTCCAGTAATCAATGTCTTCTCCATAGACAGTATGGTCAGTCCATGGCACGGTCAGTGCAGTCTGTCTTGACCCTTGGTGTTTCTCAGAAAGTCTATTTACATCTCCAATCCTCAAAATGCTCTGTCCACCTTGTCTTGTCAGAAAGTCATTTTCAAATTAACAGCCAAGTTTAGCCTTCTGTTCAGTAAAGATTGGCAATTCCAGAGCCAAAATCATCCAAATGATTCTCGTGAAGCTGTATCAAGTTTGCATTACCACATGACATCACAAGGTGGAACAGTGTTTTGTTTTATTTTGTTTGATAGAAGAACTCAGCCTAAATACACAAGGTTTGTGTGTTATGTGTGAATGAAACAATATACAACTCCAGGTTTTTTTGTGATGAGGAAACAACATCATGACGTAGATCAGAAAATAGAGTAACTCAAGCCCTTTAACTTTGGACTTGATGACCCATAAGGTCAGGCAAGGTCAACTTTGGTCAACTTCTGACCACCTCTGAAACGCTTTTGTTTAGCTAATGACAGAATGAACTGTCTTTGAAATACACCTAAGATTCTTGGCGCCTCATGGTGTCTTAATTAATGAGTAAACCACTTTTCCTTATGTTTTTCTCTCTTCTGTCTCTACTCCAGCACCCTCTTCTCCCACACCCTCACCCCCCTCCATCACCCTTTCATTCCGTCCGGTCTTTGTACTGTGAGCTGCGCAGAGGAAGAGATCCAGGGGAGGAGGAGCAGCTTTTGTTGGTGCTTTCAGGTGGTTTCACATGAAAAGCCACAGAACACACCTTGGTTGCCGCCAGTCCAGACCCAAGGCGTCTCACTGGCTTCCGCAGAGCACTATCTGTGTTTTAGTTCAACTGCACCATGACACAACTGAGTATCAATGAAAGTGACAATTGCTATCAGTTGCTTTGGAGGTTACTTGGAGACAAATATTCTATTCTTCTATTCTGATTTCTTCATTGGTTAAAGTTTCAAGGATAAGTTCAAAGGTATTCATTAGAAAAAGGATGGGCAATGTTTTGTTGTTGTTGTTTTTTAGAATTATAAGCAAAATATCTAATTATTTGAACTGAACTGGACATAAGATAAATCACTATAGTTGAGTTACACCTAAACCAGGAAGTATACATATATACTATATAATATTGTTGGACTCCAAAGTTTCTATCAAAAGATATAAATCCACCACATTTCATGTGCGTTCTCATTATTGCCAAAACAGCTTATTTCTTGACTGCTCAGTCGTCACAGCTTTGGTGATGTAGGAGTCATGTCATGTGTTTGACTTGTGTGTGGATATGCGCTCCTGCTCTGAATGGGTCTGCCATGGGGAGTCCAGCTAGTTTCATATGAGTGTGCAGACTCATTGAGTGCTGTAGAGTTGGATTCAGGTGTCAGGTGGCCTCTTGTCTTTGTGTCTTGGAGACTGCAGTTGCTTGGATAGTGTTCACAGCCCATAGAGCAGCACTGCACACAGGGGGAGCAGAGCTGAGGGGGCACTGCTTTGATCTTAGACGGGGACTGTGTGCTGGACCCGGTGTGCACAAACATACAAAGATGCAAAAATTCACTTTAATGGAATAGAAAATATTGCATTGTTTTGTTGCTGGAGCAAAAGTTTGCTTTCTACAAATAATTCAGTCATTTTGAAGTTGAGTATTTAACCTTGTGTACCCAGAGGGCTTCTGCCTGTCAGTCAAACATATAGGTGCACTATAATTGGTGCTTATCGGTGCAATATCACAAAAAATTTAAAAGCCTTTCTATTAATGTGGTCAATTGTTTTTTCTGAAAATTTAAACTAGCGGTGTTTTTGCAAAGAAAGAATATGAGTAATAATTAATTCTAGGGCCAAACTGCTTATGGGTGTGCATAACAAGTTTGGTCATTCTCCAAAGCAAATCATTTAGCAATGTGCTGGCCGCTTTACTTAGCAAAAGAGGAAGCACATAATACACGTGCTTTAAATGGGCACTGATTGGTCAATTAAATCAATTATCAAGCTCCAGAATGTTCAAAGCAGATAGTAAAAAGAAAGCAGCAATGGAGACAGACAGAGACAGACATGAGGCGAGATGTGCAGGTTTTTACAGTACTATGTGTGTTTTAGGGCTTCCCCCAGGGCTAGACAATTAAAGAGCATTTAAAAAGATGACAGGGCACAGTGCAAAACAAGAGCTGAGGTGGAGCGCAGGGAGTGGAGCGGTCTGCAGGTGTATCCAGGGCATATTTAGTCAATGTATATGCGTGCCAATGGGAATGTGCCTCTTTGAACTAGAGTACACCTGCATACATTGAAAGTCAGGGACGAGACGGACAACATAGGGACGCAAAATTGGCCACAGCATAATAACATATCAAAAGCCACATAATACAATATTATTATTATTGACTCTACAATACATTTCATAGAGTCAATGAGGTCTGGGGCTAAAATTAAACTGATAAAAAATTACCCAGGAGCATGGTTCTTTTTTACAATTTAGATGTTTTAACAAGGCTTACAATAATCTCAGCTGATTTAAATGAACTAATATGACATTGGAAAGAATGCTATTTTAAGGACACACGGAAATAAGACCAAACAAAAATGCATAAACCAAAGAAATCAAATATAGAGAGTTTAGAATATAAAGTATAGGACAAAACCGAGACAAAACTGACTTTCTCACAACAGTAGAAGTAACTCCTAACTGACCGCAAAATCCAACAACCCAATCATATAATGCACCTGCTCCACAGTTAGAAAACCACTGATTTATGCAACAGGCCAAAGGACAACAGATATTCTTGCAGAGAAAAGAGCAAAGACAG